>UYYF01004321.1:30760-101290 GCA_900618365.1 Thelazia callipaeda | reverse complement strand
TTTTACAAACACTGACATTTTCATTTATTACTAGCATTAAACGATTCAATATAGTTAAATATTCATTAGTAAGCTGTTTAATTAAAAATCTTTTTTTTTCACGTGTACTTCGGCGTTTTACATGTTTTTTTGCAAGTAATTTCCCATTTTTACGATTAATGCATTTCAAGCGGTTATAAATACTAGTGAACTCGAGTGGTCAGTTGTGGAGAACTTCCTATCTGTCTTTATTTTTGAAATTATAGAAACAAGTGATAGTACATCATAATTGTTAACAAATGGGTGCATTTGTAGCTGCTCACGCTGGTGCTGGTACCCATGCATACAAAACGGAGGACATTTGTTGGAATGCTGTTCTCAAGTGCAATGGAAACATAGTTGAGGCAGTCAAGGTCATTTGTTTTGTTTTTCTTCCTGAATTCATTCGTACTAAAGGTATAACTATTATGATTATTCAAAACTGTCTTGCTCTATAATCCATCTGTTTTGTTAAAAAGTCACGATGTCTTAATTTTGTTTCCCAAGGAAAGTAGTATTTTCAGATTCTGGAGAACGATGCCAAGACAAACTGTGGTTATGGTTCAAACTTGTCCTTAAATAAACATGTGGAATGTGAAGCCTGTTTTGCATCTACAGATGGTATCTTTTCTAGGGACTGCAAAATATGTTGTTTTCATCATAGCGAAAAGTCTAGTCCTTATCGTAATTATGTGGTTGCTTTTCAACATTATAATTCTGATGGAACTTTCTAATATTTTTGAATCAGGTCATGTATTTGGTGCTGTTGGTGCTGTAAGTAGAGTGCGGAATCCAATTGAGGTAGCTGCCATGGTTGCAAAAGGTAATATTTTCTTCTTGGACTGTTTACACTGACAAGTTTTTACGATATTCACATTTTGAGAAGCTTTTGTGAATAAGTTTTTCAGAATCATCATTACAGAACAGCTAGTCGCAAACAGTAAGTTTGTGCTTCCGGCTGTTTTGGTTGGTGAAGGTGCTGAGCAATGGGCAGAAAAGCGTGGGGTTAAGTTATGCGATCCCGCATCCCTGATATCAAGGCGTGCTGAAAAAGATTGGAAACAAGCACAAAAAGTGGTTCAGAGTTGGGGGGACAAGACAATGGATACTGTGGGAGCCGTATCGGTAATAGTTTTGTCTTATTGCAAAATATTTTTTTCATCTTTCAGCTCATTGTTTTTATAGTTCTGAAATTTACTGTTCTTTCAGTATGATAATGGTGAATGTAGTGCTGCATGTTCAAGTGGAGGAATCATATTAAAACATGAAGGACGATTGGGTCATGTTTTGCAGTATGGTGGTGCTGTTTGTGCGGATAAACGAAATGCTAGAAGCGTTGCAGTCACACTATCAGGTTGTGGTGAATATATCGCTCGGACATTATTAGCAAGAAATATTGCAGAATGCTTGCTGAATGGGTAAAATTCTTGACTGGACTTAAGTTTACCTTTGCTGATGTTTTTCAATTATACTAGATTTCATCCGTTTGGGATGATACAGTATTTTCTCTCTCCTTAATAACACGTGGTAATAGTTTTGTATACTCAGAATCATATCTGGAATTCTTCATTTGAGTTTTTCAGAGATAATGATGATGATTTTATTTTGACTAAAGTCAAAAATGTTTTCTATTCGGCTTTTTTAAATTCTCCTTATTTGGCAAATCGGAATAAGAAACATGTTCTTGCTGGTGGATTACTTCTTTTTGTGGATAATGGTATGTTGTAATTATGATATAGCAATGTAATGCGAGAAATGATTATTAGTTACTAGGTTCTCGGTCATGAAGAAATTGATTAAAAAATTTTTGAAAACTTTCACATTTCGTTTTTTTCCATCACAGAGCATTTATGATCTTAATCTTCCGTTAATTTTTGTTGCATGCTAGCCAGTGCCGAATAATCCGTCTTTTATATTAATGGATATATTTTATCCATCATTAGTTATTATTCTTCATCGAGTTTTTCTCACATATTTTAGTAGTTTAGTTTTGTCTGTAGACCACTAACATAAAATTTCCGTTTTCGCTACATTTATGCTTTTGAAACTAAGTAATGTAGGCAAATTTAATAATGTGGGCAAATTTCCCAGCTATGTGATAAACGAAAAGTAATGCTAATGTATTTCTCCTTTTGGAAAACATCTCAGGTTTCCGAGCTATGAAAACCTTTTATAGAAGTGTCTTTTTCTTGTAATCAATAATGTAGGCAAGTTTCCCAGCTATGTGATAAAAATAATTACAGCAGTGTTCAATATTCCAAACTGTTTAGAAAAAAATCCTGTTGGTAAAGAGACTTACTATTTCAGAAAAATCGTCAGCAGAGCTTGTTTCATTTCACAATACACAAGAACTGACATTTGCTTTTGGAAATAGAACTGTGGTTAAAAGTCGCTCACGTTCCGTTTCTGGAGATTTCGTCGCTAATTCTTTTTCTTTGAAAGATTTTATAAATATTTGATGATCATAACAGAAATTATTTGTTTCTTATCTCTGTGCGATAGAATATTTTAATTTATTACATTGTTTTGTCATGGTTTTCATGTTTGATACCTCATTTTGGTAAAATTTGAATCTCATATAAACCGTCTTTATACAGATTAATTGCAAGAATGTCTTACCTCGGTTATTTTATAGATTTCGTTTAATCAATGACAGTATATAGCTAAAGCTAGTTTGTTTTTGTCTTGAAATTTTCACAGAATTAGATGCGGTGTTTTAGAATTAGATGAAGAAGCCGATAAGGTTGAATGAATATTATGTTCATATCAAGTATTCTTGTCCAGATTTGCATTAAGAGAAAATAAGGTGATGCAGAATCTAGATAAATTTGTAATCCCTTCTCGGGATGATGACTTATTGGAAGGGAGTTTTGATTTTTATACTATAAGTATCCGGCCGGAACTCGATGAAATTATTTCGAAAGTGTTTCGTAAGTTTTTCATTGCCTTGAAGCAAAAGATCAGGAGACATAAATGTTTTTAAATATTTGAAGTATTTTACAAATTTGCATCGAAGCAGTAAATTTTTTGAACGACTTTTCTAGTGAGAATTTGAAGTATGGAAGTCGTAAGAAACCAATTAAAGAAATATGAAGTGCTCTATTATTTGTAATTATTATTTCAGAATTTCGACATGATATAGATTCAGGCCGCTGGGCACGAATCATTGATAGATTTGACCATTTGTTCTTCACCATAAAGTAAGTTTAAACAGTTTTAAAAATTTCGGAATATATGACTTATTTCATCTGTTTGATGAATCTGTTAATTATATTTAAAAGTTTTTTCAAAATTTTTCAAAATTAACGCATTTTAATATCTTGAATGTGATATTTTCATCAGTTTTAGGCCATTTTCTGAAGGTGAACCATGGCGTCTTCGTTCTCAGTTGATTTCATTTTTGAATTCTGGTATGTACCATTAGTTGAGAAGTTTTTCTTTGTGTATGCAGTGAATATTGAGATTTAAAAGTCATATATTATTAGGTCTAAAGCTCACATTAGACAGTATCGAGGAGTTATTGCCAATGCTTACAAGTGAGGCTGAAACAGAGTTGGCTCAAGATCTCTTTACCGAAAGAGAATTGCATGCTAAAGCGCTTCTAATGTATATTTACCTCTTGTGTAGACTTGCTGTACTTTTCGAAAAGGAATCATCAAATAGGTATATTTCTCTTTAACTTATAGACAAGTTTAATTTGGAAATTTAGACTTTATATTTTTTTAATACTTTTGCTTTTATGTTTCAATTTTTGAAAAATATGTTAACGTGTTCAGTATTTTTTAATGGTACTTTTTTCTTGTAAATCGTCTACTTTTTATCCCTCATCCTACTAAAACTAAAATTTTTCCCAAATTCCGCTTCAAAGTCATTTATATTCAATTTCAGCACTATAAATTTTTTAATTATTCATTTGTAGTGTTGAATTTGAATGTTTTTTTACTGGCTTTCAGACCAATAGAAGTAGCCAGCACTAAAAAAGGGCGAAAAGCAATGCCAGAAAAAGCAGATGATCAGTATATGACCCAGTGGATAAGTGATCGTGCCAATACTTTGAAATTATTGCACCGTACTTTTTCGTTGAATAGTTTAGATGCTCAAGGACGAAAACGCAGCACAGCAATTCGTTTTCTTTGGCATCCTTCTATTGTACCATCGGAGTTACTGAGGTATATTTTTTTATTATTAGCTAGTACAAAAATCTTACCATATCTAGAAAACTGATGAATAAATCGTTGTACATTAAAAATTGATAAAATGTTTTGAGGAAAATCACAAAATTGTTTGAAATTTTTTAAAGTCTATCTTTTAAGTGCTTTTAGGATTTCAAAAGATCTAGCTTTTAAATTTCTTGAGAATCCAGAACTCAGTAAAGTTAGTGGACGAGATTGGCTGCAAGCTATATTTGGCTATTTGAAAGTTATTTGTATTGACTACAACGAAGCTACCAGTGAGTAATTGAAATAACATCATTATCTAGAAATGCATCCTATTTGTGCTGTTCACCCATTTTAAATTATGACAAAGTTTCATTTTTCGGCTTCTTTTAAAATACATCTGAAAGAATACTTCGTTGTTTTCTTAAAAAAATAATTTTGTATTGCTTTCTTTATAAAACATCTCCACAAAAAGAGTTTGTTTTCAGAAATTGGGATTAAACTAGTGAGTCTGATGAAACGTCTTGACTATTTATCTCTTTCATCACTAACACAGTCACCTTTTGTTGATGCTATTGAATCCGTTTCATATTATGGTGATATGGATATACTTTTCCAGGCAATGCTCTCAGCACTTAGTGAGTTTTGATGATTGATAAGTTTACTTTGTTTATTCCATATCAGAAATATAATTTTCATGTTCTGCCGATGTAATAACTCTTAAAAAATTTTTTCGGATTCGTGATATTTTATTTTCTGCCAACCTGTTTGAAAGTGTCTCAAGCTAATCATTTCCGATTGTTGCGTACTTCTTTTTTTAGTCGTATGTGCAAACTGAAATTTTTGAAGGAAATTTCAATGAAAGTTAACTTTTATTTTGCCATTTTATTTTTGAAGTAAATTAGAGTTGTCTATAAGTTCATAAGTTTAGGTCGTTTATCTAAAAGCGATTTTGCTCGTAATGATGTATCAGCGCGACCATTTACTTTGTTCATTGTTTCTTTGGCCGAAAAAAAGCCACATTTATTGAACAAACATATTGTCAATATTGCTTCATTTTTATCAGATGATGTAAGTTTCTCTTATCGTACAAATTCGAATCATATAAAACTATACTACGGAGCAAACTGTTTCAGCCGGCTTCTCTTCGTTGTGCTGTTCTTACTGCTTTCGTTGAAATTGTTATGGTTGTGTATAAAGGTAACCTACCTGAAGGCAATTTTCGTAGATCACGAGATCGACTTCTTCTTCATTTACAGGTTCTTTTTAGATTGTTTAACGGAATATTTCTATTATTTATCTGGAACTTTTCCTCGTTATGGATATTTGGGCATAATAATTTAGTATAATTCAAGGATCATGTAGTTGATGTAAATGCCGTCGTACGCTCTCGTGCATTGCAACTGTGGACACGTTTGGCTCGTGCTTCTCAAATACCAATAGTTTTTATGAGTGGTGGACTTATTCGAGATGCAGGAGGTCGTTTAATAGATAAATCTGTTTCAGTTCGGCGGAATGCTGCAGCATTTCTAAGTGCAGTCTTAGAGTACAATCCATTTGGGGCTTCTGTTAGTGATTTCATTTTATGTTAATAGTGTTTCTATGCAGTACTGTTCAAATGATGATTCCATTAGTGATAATGAGAGTAGTTAGCTCTTTCTTCACATAGGTTTGTGAGGATTACCTTTACAGCTGAATGCCGATGATTTGGCGGATACTATAGCTCGCTTCGAAGCAGAGAGGCTTGAGATGAGAACGACCAATCCAGGTTGGTTATGCGATTTCCTTCCCATCCAGAACTTGTAAATAGCTTGTGCTTGGAACTTTTAAAAGTTTGAATATTCATTTATGTGTTTGATACAGAAACGCTAGTTTAATTTTTTGTCTTTCGACTGTTCAAGTTAATGCGAAAAATTCTTTTCAAACTTTATGCAGAAATCAAAAAACATCATTCACCATTATTCTTTGCAGTTATTTATACAGTTATGACAACATGAGTTTCATAATTTTGAATATAAAATGGTCGTCGCAGTAGTGTGATAAGCATGTTGCATATTGGTCCGCTATTTTTATCTTCAATCCTGTTATTTTATTCGTGTTTCGGTTTCTTATTTATTAATTATTAAACTTGTTGCCTGTAAATGTAGGATGCCTAGTCATTATTTTTTAATTTGAAAATACTCTTTATAGAGAAAGAGGGGATTAAAAAAGCATGTGTTGAATGGGCATCTATGAAGGAAAATTTAAACCGCTGGATTGGAAAATATGTTAAACAGAGGTTGAAAAACAAGCAAACTGTGGATGTTACTGAAAAAGTAATTGAGAACAGTGCGGTTGATCATAACGAAAATGAAAATGCGACAAGTTTGTATTGCTATGAAATAATGTTTGGGATATTTTTATGTACAAATTTTTTTTCTAGATCTAAAAATATTGCAGGTGAAGTTGGAAATATTTATGAGGAAGTAACTGATGTCAGTGGAACTACAAACACAGTTGATGACTGCATAATTGATGAAGATGTTACGTTGGAAGAGTAATCTTTTGCTACTTTAATGCTGTGACAGATTACTTATGAATTTTGCTTGTGTAAGAATGATATCGTTTCTTATTTTATAAATGATTTATTTTTGAAAGTCACATTTTCAGACTGATTACCAAAATCGTGCTTGCACTTGAAAATCTTGAAACACGTCGTGCAGCGATTAAAGTGCTTGTTCGAGCAGGTCTTGATGGCAGAATCCCTACTGTCGACAAGTACAAATTTCTTCTTAATAACATTCAAAATACTTAATTTCTATCGGAGTCCATGCAGTTAATTATAATCACTGATAAGTATAATGATAGCATGTAATTATTCGCTGTCTGACACCAAAAATATGCCTGAAAGTAGATAAATTTGTGTAATATTTTGCTAAAGTAATTGTTATAAATCATGCTTTTCGAAGGTTTCACTGGAACTGTACTTCCATAATCTTGATTTCAGAAATGGAACAGCTGATAGTATTGCTCGAGAATGCTATGAATCATTGCAAGTGTATTACTTTGGTACGTTTTTTGCTCTGAATTTCTTTTGTTTTTGTTATTTTATTCTGTTGAATGCCGTTTTTTCAATATTCTTTCATTAATTAGATGAGCACAAGAAGATGCAATTAGATGATGATGAAGAAGTATTGGAATTAGAAGATCGTATCGGAGATTATCAGAAGATAATGGAAGAATTGGATAATAAAGTAAAATTATATGAGGTAAAATACACTATTTTTCAATATATGCTGAAATTAAGAAATCTCATTTTGTTTTTTAGAATGCCATAATGTTTTCGTTAGAAATTGAAACTTGCATAAAATTGGGACTACGGTCGATAATGAATGGTCAAGCAAATGAACTGGCCGAAATAATTCATTTTATTGTGGAAGCTAATAAATTCTCAATTCGAGGCTCTGAAGCAGGAGTCCGAGAACTTTTTAAGATAGTCTGGAGACGAGATAATGCAGTAAAGGAAATTATCATAAATGCTGCTCGGGATTTATTTATTTCTTCTAATGAGTTAGTTTCATTTTCTGAAATCACAAAGCAAAAGTAGCTCTGGACGTTGTTACTATGTATTTAAATTATAGGCCACATAACATGAAATTATATTTGTGACTTGCATTTAACAATATTTTAAGAGATCGCGATGTGAGCGCAAGGAAAAGTGCAGAAAATCTCATCAAAATAATTCTTGGTGTTGGTGAAGAAGATCGAGTATCCGTTGAGGAGGTCAAACTATTTTAATTAGTGCTTCATGCTCAAGGAATCATTGCATCATTTATATCATTTCTCTAATAATGCTTTGATTTAAAAATAATATTTTGAGGTTGCAACATCATTTTTAGGTGTTATGTTTAATGGCTCGCGAAAAGCGATGGGATATTGATTTGCTTGATGTTCTTTCTGCTATAGTTTTTGAAACTCAGGGTGCATCGCGCATTGCGGCCTTACGTCTGTTTTCTATCGTATGCAGGTTTGTCTTCTTTTTGTTATAATTTTCCAAAATCTGGATTTAATAATAGCTATTGTTATTTTTTTTGGTTATTTATTTTATTGTTTATTTAAGTATTTTCTTAGACAAATCTTATTTAGAGCTAACAAAGAATTCATGCGAGAAAGATTAAATTTTTTCATTGAACTGACTCAACGCGATGGTTTTTTTGACAATGATGATGGCACACTAGCAGCAGAATTTTTCAATGCGATTGCAATGCTGGGAAGTATATCTAATACGAATGATGTCAGTACGCTACATGAAGCACCTTTTCGTCTGACAGAAACGCATCGTATTCTGCAGTGTGTGCACGCCGTTTTAGTGCAAAGTAAAATTTGCTCATAGTCAAGCTCTCAAGTTATTTGGTAGTTACTTTGATTCATAAATTTTTCATTTAATTAATGCAGAAAGTTTCTTTCAAATTCTTTTTGAATGGTTTTTTCACTTTATATCTTTCAGATGTTGCAAATGTTTCATATAACTGGTTACCTATGATGCACAAAGCAGTAAATACTATATTTTATGTAGCAGCCAGGCCATCTCTTTGTTGTCGACTAATTGCTAGTGGCTTAATGCATGAAGCTAAGCGGTCATTGGCATTTTTTTTCCTGAAAAAGCGAGAAATTGAACAGATTGAGACGGTCAATTTTGAGTGAGCTTTTCGATCCTTGTTTTGTTTACGTTTGTTCAATGTTTCATTAGAAATAATGTCGTTTAGAAATCCTCCGAACAGTGCAGATATTGATGAGTTTGGTGATTTATTGGTGAGAGCAAAGGAATGGTCGCAAGATAGTGAAATAGAAAATGAACAACCAATTAAATCACAAACTTTTGTTGCTGTCGAGGAAGAAAATCTATTAAGCATGAAGGCGGAAGCATTGGATATATTAAAAAAAGAAAAAGATCAATGTTTCATTGTTTGGGAAATTGTAGCTGAACGAGTATGCGCCTTTGCTGGAGAGGTTTTAATTTTTTATGAAGTATATTCCTGTTAAAAATATTCAGTAGCAGAAACAGAATTTTATGCAGACTATGTGGTTCCTTGTATTCTGTGCTTTTTTCAAATAATATCTAATGTAAAACAATAAACTTTTGAAGGTTGCTTTGAAAACGCTTGTTCATACCGATGTGTCATTTGTGGCTGAAATGAAACGAAAAAATGAAGTATTGCACAGTTTTCGAACAACAATAAATGATGACAATCGTGATAAGTTAGAGACAGCCAAATTTTTTGAAGACTTTCCATCTAGTAGAGTTCCTACGACTCTAGAGATTAAGTCTATAGAAAGGCAGGGATTTTTTGAAGTCAGTGAACAGGAAGAGGGTGATCGCTTAGGTTTGACAGGTTTGTATAGTAGATATTTCTTTTCTCAGTTCTTGAATTCGTATGGTCATATTTTCCTTCTACAGTTAGTTTTAAACGGATATTCTCCCATTTTGCTTCATTATCTCGTTCTTATATCAAAACATTGTGATAATATCTTAATGATTCAATGCTTTATTATTGAATTAAATACACGAAAAGATTGAAAATTCCTGCAAAATTTGCTTAGCGATCAGGCTGATCTTGTTAAAATTTATGAATTTTTGGTTTTAGGAGATTTATTTTCAGGAATATCAGAAGATGAACGCGTTTCGGAGCGTGCTCAACAAATAAGCGAAAATGCAGTATCCCGTAAAGGATCACTGTTGTATCGTTTAAGCAAATTTTTAATTGCTGTTGTGAAATCAGAAAAGAATACTTGTTCAGAAAGCCTGCGTTCAACTGCTATATTGGCATTAGCGAAATTTATGCTTTTAAGGTTTGTTAAGTTTAGGAGGTTTTGTAATATGTTACGACATTGAAGCAGCCAATTTTCAAGCTAGTGATTGTTTTTCATAAACTGGGAGTTGAAAACGTTTTTAATGTTCTAGTTTGATATTTCGGTTTATTTTATCTTTTCTATATGGCACTGTTTTATTATAGTATGAAAACATGTACGCGTTATATGCCTCTGTTCTTGGATTATTTTAAACATTCGCCAAGTTCGGAATGTCGCAGTAATCTGATGGTTGCTGTTGGTGATTTATGTTTTCGTTTTCCTAATATTATCGAAAAATACAGTGAGCATCTCTATCACGGGTAGGTAAAATCGAAATTCTTAGTGATTCATATTTTCATTATTAGAATATTTTCAAGAAACTGACGAAAATTGGCCAATTATTATTCGGCCAAATAAAAGAAGGACATGGAGAAACATTCACAAATAATTATTCGTACTTCGAAAATCGACTAGTCACTTCATCAAATATGTTTAGGAAAATGATTTTGATTTGCTTGACTACATTCGAAATTTCCAGAATCAGTGATAAAGATGATTATGTGCGACAAACCTGCATAATTGTGTTATCTTACCTCATGTTAAATGACATGGTGAAAGTACGTGGGACAGTTGCTGATTTAGCTCTCTGTGTCAACGATGATAATGTTAATGTCGGACAACTTGCAAAATTTTTCTTTTCGGAATTGTCGAAAAAGGTTTGATAAGTGATTTTTGAAATATGCATTTATTTAGGAGTGTTTCGCGTTTCAATGTAATGTTTTGAATATCTTTTGATAAAAGATGACGACTTCACATTACTATATTTTACACTTGATTATTCATTGTAAGCATTTCATTATTCATTTTCTTGTAGTGATGCTTTTGATGAACAGTTTGAGCTTGATTCGAAAACAAAGTCAATATTCTGTGTTTTTTTTAAAACCTTATCAATTTAGTATATTGTATGAGTCATGAGCTAATTGTTCAGTTTCTTGCTTGATTTAGGGTAACATATTGTATAATTTAATGCCCGACATGATTTCACGATTGTCATCAAGGGAATCTGTGACTACAAATAGTTTCATCACAATTATGAAGTTGGTTTGAGTTTTTTTTATTTCGTTTTTCAGGAATAAAGAAAAGAACTCATTATTTTTGATCAGAATTATTAGTTTAAAATGTGAAACAGATGTAATTATTGTTTCTGTTCTTGCTGTATATTTTGTAATGCTCAGGTTGTTATTGGGATTCATCAAGAAAGACAAGCAGTCTGATAGTTTGATGGAAAAATTAATTCAACGTATGCAAGGAGTTATCACCAAGTAAGTGAAGTTATCATTCTTTTCTGTGATTAAAAAAAATATTTTATGAGATTGCAAAAATAGATAATTCGTATTTTTGGATATGCCTTTTTTGCAACGCAAATTCTATCAAATCGTGGGAGTTCGTGACTTGATTTTTATTTTTAGAGATGGAGTAGTTGACACTCGTTTGGCAGAATGTTTATCGTATTGCATCTCGTGTCTGTCACTCACTGACAAATCATTCCGTTTTATGGCTGAATCGCTTCCATCTTACTCCAATTTGTTGGTTCTTGAAAGTGTCTACTTGAATTTGCAGTCAGCTGTACTTCACTTCAAAAAATATTCTGTACGAAATCCAGAATTAAAGGTTTGAGAAATCATCCAGTTGCTGAAATTTACAAGTCGTTCTCATGCGTATTTAATTTGATTCTTTTCTTTTTGTTTTCGTTTCTTATTTGAAAGGAACAATTTATAGGGAGAAGTTGATGAGTTCTTGGAGGCACTGACTAAGGTCCATGGAGATAAATTGGAACATGAAGGCATTGTTAATCGGGGGATAGTTCATAGAGTAAGAATTTAAATTTTATCGAGATTTTTATTCGATTCTGAGTAAACAGGAGAGGAGATTAGACTTTCCAGCACCGTTTCGCTAGTAGCTTTTGTTTTAATTTAATTTTGAGAACTTTTATGTGTTCAGAAAACTGTGAGAGAAATATTATTCCAAATTATTTTTTCATATGAAAAAATAAAGGATATCAGTTTTCGGGATTTAATTGAAAACAAAAGCTGCAAACTAAACACTGGTAGCAAAGTCTAATCTCTTCTCCTGCTTACTCCAGAATCGAATCGAAAAAATCTGTAATAAAGATAGAAATTCTATTTGGGTATTGTATATTCATTTTTGTTCGTATAAGTTTGCTCTACTCTGCGGGCATTGTTAGCTTTTAAATGAAGAGATGTTTTTCAGAAAAAATTCAAGGCACCTCTGAAAGCGAAGAAAACTCGTTGATACTTATTTTGTCAGTAGTAATGAAGTTTTAAGTGAGTAAAAAGTTCCATTCATTCATTGCTATTAATATTGTTATTGTGAGAATGCATCCACTGCTCAATTTTCAATCTTATGTTGTTTTTTAAAAGCATATTATTATATTATATTGTGATTAGTATCAATAAAAAATTGTTACATTTGAATAGACTCCTTTTTAAAGCTAACAGATACGGTGATAGTTGTTCATTTTCATATAAAAGTACTGAAATAGAAGTACAGTATGAACAGTAATATTTAAAAATATTGTTTCTCAAAGTTGTGTGTATATTTATTGGTTTTTTGGCAAGTTTTTACTGAGGAAAGTGGTTATATAGTCTTGTGTGCTTCATAATTAGAAGGAAAAAAGCTTACTGTAGTTGACTGAGACTTTATTGATTGCAGAGTTAAGATAGATGTGAGATAAAGGCTGCAGATTGTAATGGATAAGAATGAACACACATTGAACTCGTGTCTGATGATACAAATATGAAGGAAGTGTAGCAGCTGCAATCGGTAGCGTGTATTGTTACATGAAAGCTGTTTATAATTTGGTGGTGAGGATGAAGTGTATGTAAGTCAGGTAAAGAAGAGGGGCGGTGATGGCGTGAATGTGTAAATGTATTAGTATGAGCAGACATGTGTAAGGAGACGTGTGGAAGAGTAAGGAAGGAGGATTTTAGCTGATGTGTGTAATAGTTTGTGGCAGAGAATAGCGTATTCAGTTTGATCAGCTTTCTTCATTGTTCACTTGAGATGGATCAGACTGTGCTTGAATTTGAATCAACTGCTCAGCATTGTCAGCAGCAACAGCAAAATCAACAAGAGAAGGTATCAAATTTTGTGTATTTAATTCCGTAATACTGTACAAGCTTATATTTCTCTTCTTTACTGTGTATTTTTTTATCTATTTTTTTGCCTTGGATTACCGCACATTTTTTATTCGTGAATACCTGCTGTCTCCAAATTTTCGAATGTTAATTGTTGATGAAGGATTATTTTGCATTGTGTTGGTCTAACAACTCCACTTCGCCGCAAGCTACTTTTGTTATGAAGTTAATATCGATAGCAGCATTTTATTATTGTTATCATTACTTGTTGTTGATTACTTTATGCATATGTCAGAATTTTTTGAAGAATGCACAGTTTGTAATGAAAGAATAAATATTTCAGGCACAAACTGATCAAGTTTTCGCATCTGTAACTCCAACAATGGATGATGAACATTTGGTTAGTTTTATTATTACAGAAATTCAGCAACTTTTTTGTTTCATAATTCTCAGCTAGAAGTAAGTGGTTATAAAAGCGATTAAAACGTGATAGTAATTCACGACAATTATTTCAGAAGCATCATTTCTTAAAATTTATGCGTCCAAAAACTAGCAATTTTACTTTCTGTCAACTTTTTTAAATAACTTTTATTGAATTTTTGCTTTTTTTTTGTCAGTTTCATGGATTTCGAAGTAATAACACGTTTACTTTACTCAGTTTTTACGGATCAAATAATTTCATAATTGTTTCTGAACTTCGAGTTTTCATCTTCTGTAGTATGATAACTTTACCTTTCATTCTCACAAATTTTGAAGTATTTGTATGATATTTCTGCTTATTTTTAAACGCATTCTTGCTTCTACCTTTCATTTCTAATTTATCGTTGTTCTTTATCATAATTGTTACTTAACATCCATAATTTATAGTTTCTTACTATTTTAGCCCATAACGGAAATAACCGTTCAAATTGAACTAAAAGGCAAGGAATCGGTCGTCGGCAATTAATTAACGAACAATTATTTGACATATTTTCTTAATGCTGCTCATTATTTCATGTTTATAAATTAAATCTTATCTTTTGCTAGTAATTAATTGCCGTTGGTATTGTGCTTAAGTTTATTAAAAGTGTTATTAACTTGAGTAGCTTTTATTTGTTACAAGTCATTTACAAGTTAACGTTTTCAAGAAATGATTTGACTTTAATATTTATAATTCCTGTCAAAAAAAGTGGCGAAAGTTTTGATCATAGAATACAAGTATTAGGAAAATGGAAAACAAAAAAGGTTTTTAAATATATCATACATATTAACACAAGGTGAGTTTACTGTATTATTTCCCGTAGAGTGCCAAGAAGAATCACATGTCAGTTCTAAAACCTCTTATGGATATATTAGCACTCTTAATCAGTAAGACTCGTCATCTAGAGTTGTAAGTAATGAGATTGGCATCTTAAATTAACATGAATTCTTTTGCCTAACGAAATAAAGTCTATGCAATTGAGATATAACCAGTTATTTCTTTGGATATAATCAAGTTTTGACCATACATTCGTTTATTTTATATTTTCTCCATTGTTGTTTTTGCCGTTTTTCAGAGGATAAAATCATTGAGAATATTTCTGCGTACTTCCACTTTGAAAAGCAAAATTATTCTGCATATTGCTATGATCTGTGCATTTAGTTTACTTGTGCAAAATTGTTGGGTTAATTATACATTCTTGAAATCATTGTGTTTGGTAGCACTTTTTATTCCTTATAAAAATATACTAGATATGTATGTTTTTGTATGTGGTGCATAGTTATCCTTCCTTTATTTGTTAATGTTGTTTAGCATGAAAGTATATGAATATTCATTATTCTAATGAATTTTTCTTCCAGAACTATATTCTGTGGTTGTAATGTCTTTCATTATGAATCGCATGCTTCGAAACTGATTGATTATATGGTATTGAACTGTTTTTATAAAGAAGCTAGCGAATTCACCCAGAATAAAAGTCTGTAATCTAGTCTCGCTAGTTTAATTTTCAGTCAGTTTCAGGGCTTACAGTCGAGTCTCGCTAGTAAGAGTACTCAACCTCAACAAATCATCCCATCAGCAATATTGATTGAGTCACAAGCTACTGATTCATCGCTAGTATTTTTTTCACTTTATGAATTTTTCAGTTGAAGTATAAAAAAAGAGACTCTATATTCTGTAAGCTTCAGTTATTAATTCAAATTCTAATCTCTTATTTTGACTCCAGTTCTGTAATCGCGCAACTTTATCTTTTATATAGACTTCCCATTTAATGACTGATACTATTAATTTGACGGTTTTAACCATTCATTATTGCTGTTATATCTGCTACTTTATACAATCACAATTATTCGCTAATTTTAGTTCCTAGAAACCATTTTTTAAAGTTTAAGTTGGATATTGAATATGTGAGTGAAAACAAACTTTCAGATCTCACAGAGCGATAATCCTCAAGAGGAATTCAGAAGTACAAAATCTAGTGATGATGTGATAAGTCCATCTGAAATACCGAAATCACTTTCTCAAAGCTCACCTCCTGAGCATGAAGGTAGCATCCAAGTGAAAAAGTTTCCGACTCCAGAATTAAGAAAGTGTTCCGGAAAAAACATCTCAGGCTGTGATTTGACTAAGAATTCAAGAGATAAAATTCTGGAACTACCATTCTCGAACCGTTATCAAATTTTACTTGTTACAGCGGACAGAAATTCAGCAAAAGGGGAGTCGAAGGACGAAAATGGTTTTATATTTTACAAATGTCGTTTCTGCGGACTTACTTATAACTACCTGACAACACTGCGAGCTCACGAACGTGTGCATAATATTGATGAGGTCATGGGAAATCTTTTCAGTGCAAATTTGTAAAGTGAATTGAAAAAATTGTTCTAAAATTGCATTTTGTTTTATTTTAGCCGTATAAATGCAATCGATGTTCCGAATCGTTTCATTACCTGTGTGAATTAGAATACCATGCTAAGCAACATACAGGTAGCTGTTGTTCTCCATCTGCTTATTACATGATGTTAATCTATATTTGCTTATATTTAACTGAACAAGGTGCGCGAGATTTTGCCTTATTTCATTTATGATAGAAGTAAAAGGGGCACCATTGTACCAAATAAGGAAAAATTTGCACCTAGCTAGTAATTCTCTGGAGAGATAAATGAAGTCAGTAGTGCAGTGACTGTCATTATTATATTATAAGGTGAGTAATATCAGTAAGTAAATAAGAGTAATAACTGCCATAATTATCGTCACAGATCAAGTTAGAAACAATTGCCCGTTTTTGACACTACCTATAGTGATAATGATGGTATTGTTAGATAGTTTAATGTAGTTCTTTTTCTTCACATTTTTTTGGGCATATTTTTAGTTTCTCGTGATTCACTTCACTTTTAACGTACTAAAGTTCATTTTTCGCAGATTTAAAGGGTTATAAATGTGAGTGTGGCAGAACATTTCATACTTACACCGATTTGCTGTATCACAAACATCCAGAAGATGAGAATGAAGAAGTAATTGTTTCAAAAGAACCCATAAAGAAACCTGCTTCCTCTCCTGTACCTGAAGATAGTTTTCCCGTTCCTGAATTCATGGAAAAAGGATTTGAGCCAAAGCATCCTATGAAGGTCTATTCTGATATCCGCCTTAATCCCTACATTTGCCAATACTGTTCGAAGAGTTATCCGAATAGCAGGTAAAGTACAGATCTGTTGAAAATAACCAAATCATGTGCAATCCAAACCAGAGAATTATGTATAATCATCGTTATTTTAAGCAATAAAGAATCCCCCAAAAGTATTTATTAAATTTGCTTTTACACAACCAAGAGTTCTGAATGATAAAAGTCAAGGTAATATGTTTAATCACCACGGATATTTTCTCTCATAAGCATGGAAAATACAGCCACTGTTTTCAGAATGTTGGCATATCATATGTATGGACATCGAGGTGAAAAAATATTCAACCCTCGCGCTTCGAGATATTTGATGGCACGAAGTGAGACTTCTTTCTCTCGAAGTTTAGGAAGTCCAAAAGGAACTTTATAACATACATATCAAGCATGGTTCTGTTTTCAACTCACTACACTATGCCGTAAATGCTATAGCAATTTTTCATAACACTATTAATATGTAGAGTGAGAAACTGAATCATAATGAAGGTTGTCATTATTTACTGATTGCTTACTTCATGATTATTTTTGTTAACTTTATGCTCATCAGATTTTTGCGCATTTAAGTACAAATTATTACTTTGATATTTTCGATTACTATGGAAAAGTGCGCAGTAATGATCTTTCTGCAACCATATCATTGTATTGTGCTTGTTACCATAAATTAGAAATAATTTAACCTGATTTCACGTACTGAAGATTCTTTGATTCAACATATGACGAAGAAAAACATAAATAAGTTGAAACGATAATATAAAGAGCTAAAATATGAAACGAAATTGAGTAATGAAGTAATTTCCGAGTCATGAAGATATGAAACAATATCATGTTCACATATACCAAATGAGCTGTGTAAAGATTGCCTGTACATTGCATGATTGTAGTAATTCTATCCAGCTGCAGCATCGTGTTTCTGAAAATCCTTGAATTTTTGAGTCATTCATTTCCAGATTTCTAGCTCCTAGATGTCCAAAGCTCGCAGTTTTAACCAATTAATTTAACATGGCTATAACAGTGGTTACAAAGGTCGATTGTTCTGATATTATCAACTTCGCTTGCATTTGTTTGACTAAATTTTAGTAAAGCAAATTCTCTAGTTAGAGAAATTATGCGATTTGCAGAGAATGAAAGGACGAAGAAGAAAGCTGAAATTGAATGTTGGTCAGTGGTGCATAATAAATAAGAGAAATATGAGTGGTCAGTAGAATTTTCCGATACCTACAGTTCTGATCAAATGATTGCTTTGACATGAAGTGATGAAAGGTACCAGATGTAAGGGAGTGTTGATTTGAGCGTCTTCGTCGATATCGATGAACATGGGTGCCTCGCTGCTTGGTGATATACGTTCTTCGTCGGACTCAAGCAGTTCTTGCAGATGGGCCCAGTCACTACTGAACCATTCGTTGTCTCCGACTAGCTCCAACGACTGCACTGCCGGTTCTTCCACTGGTAACTTTTCACGAGCCCCTACGATATGTTGTCTATGCAGAGAAACCTCCTCCCCATAATCACGTGATGCTTTACGCCTAGCTAATTCGATGATTTCCTCCAAAGTCTTCACACGTTTTGTGGTGGATGCAGACGTGGAACATACCGGAGTGTTGTTGTTGCTATTTATCATCGACTCCGTCTCAATTTCTGCAATCCAAACAAAGCATTATTATTGCTAATATTACTAATATTAATGAGTTCAGTATTTACAGCTAAATTAAACTGAATTTTCGAGAAGGAAAAAATGAATTGATGTGTAATGGTAATGGACTTGCAATAAATCATGAGAAGTACGAATGAGGCCGTCTTGCTTGTTCACCAAATATCGATAGCCGTAGTTAAAAAGTATCAAACCTCGAATGAGTAAGTGGTTTCCTCTACGTAAGCGACTACTACTAGCTTTGAGCTCGAAGTCAGTAGAACTGCCAGAAGCGGAAGACATTTGTTGACGTTGACGATGAACGCAAAGACAAGACCTGTTACAATCAGTTACTGTGCAAAAAGGTTGCAGCTGCGCACGTATTTTCCTATACATGAAGACACTTTGCTGAGTGGAGAGTGGAGACATCTGGTCTAGCTGCTAGGCAACCATAGAACTTGACTAGCTAGTGAATAATAGTCTGTCAGTAATTAGCTCACATATTCGCTAGTTTGGTCTCTTGTAAATATGCACAAATTACGCACCTTGATGCATGCTTATTGTTGGTATCCTCACGTCATTTTAAAACTGTCATACGTAATTATCAGTGCGATGCCGTAAGTGAGTAAACATGCTGTAATGCACTCCAAACCGAGTATTGCTGCTATTCTTATTGTGGTTATCAATAGTGTTATTTAGTAATAAAATGCAAATCTATTAGAAGTTTCTGTCTTTTACCTACACAAATGTGAAGTAAAACTTCCTTCCAAAGATACAAAAAGTTCATCGCCGAATAGCAAAAAATACCACTGATAGCATTTACGTGTGAGCTGCTAACATCACGTCAACGCTTGTCTTCACTCTTCTTTCCTTCCTTTGCTTACTTATTATGTCGCTTTATGTCATTTACCTACGCTAAATCAATTAATGCCTTACTTATATACCCATAAATCACTTTGCTTATCCTTTCTTGCTTACTTAGAAGACGTACATTCCCTTAAAATGAATAAATACTTGTGTTTCTTTCGAAATGCCATTTGTGCCACTCAAACGCAAACAAAACTATACTTGCAGATAGATATTCATTGATACGCATTTGCATCTATCATTCATCACCTTTATGATATGCAAAGCTTAGTTTGGTGCTTACTGGTCACTTGCCAGTCCATATTTACGTTGAAGTAGCAAGTTGCAAGTTTAGTACTCAAAATGTATTTTGTGTAAATAACACAGAACATATACTGCTTTCACGAATTATTTTGCTTTCATATACCATAAATACTGAACTAAGTGTCTCGCAGTAATTACCCCTTTCATCCACTTTCCAGTTTTCCTTGTCTGCTACAATTCCAGAATTAACATTTACTAGCTAACAGAGCTTTCCAATTTATATATGAAAAACTTAGTACTGCGATCAATATGTGCTGCACAACAAACAGAATCATTAAAGTTAGTACAATTAAAAAGAGCTATCGTGCATTTACCTGTATCAGGCACTCAAGCTGTCACGTACAAAGAACTGACCTTTTACATGAATCAGATTTATAGTTTTGATTGGCAAACCGGAGTCTAGAGAGGTGATGACACCTTACTGTAAGTAACCGTATCATATCAAATATGAAATTTGAGGTGTCTAAAAATTAATCAGACGGAAATTCACATTTATGTGTAAAACAATATTTATAATATTTGCTTATTCACGCGCATACTCTAATTCTGAAGGAATTATCAGTCTTGAAACAATTCAAACTACTTTGGAGTACGTTGCTGATTACACTGACAATTCTTTTTTAATTTTATATTTCTTCTAACAAAGAGATATTGTAATTTCATTGCGAGTCTCTAAATGATAATTGGTTCGAAACTGAATTGTTTGTGTTCAATCAGTAACGAAATTGCATGTTTGCTGTCAAGTTTTACACCTCTGTTCTGTATAGATCTAACCAGATTTTGAGCAACTCTTGCATCACTCAACCAATCAAATCTGTACTAAAATGTTGAGAACGTGCAAAGGTATTCTTCAGAATGTGACAATGAACGGAACTATTTTGCACCATTTTCTCAATTATTTCATTGTTTATTCTGCAAGTCGAATCAGCAATGAGTGCTAATGAACGGAAAAAAGAAGTCTTGCAACGTGAAATGCAAAAGTTCGTTACGAGATTAGGCACAGGAGTGCGTGATCGATTCAATGAAGCGTTGCAGAAAGCACTGATCGAGAGTTTATTAGACGGAACGGTGTTTGCAATTGTTGAATCACTCAGTGATTTGCAGCGAATGAATGAGACGTTAATTTTTATTTGCTAAATTACTTATTTTACAAAGAGTTTTTGCTTTTTCTGGGAAGCACTATTCTTCGTGTTATCAGCTGTGTTATCTAAGGGATGTGCTAGAAAAATTACAAATATAATATATACGCGATCTTTTAAAGTGTGTTTAGCATTATCAATACTTTATCAACTTTAGAGCAGTTTCCCTTGTGTTCTAAATGTAATTTATGATATTTAGGCGGCTTTATAATGATCGTCAGCAACGTCTGATGGAATTACAATGCGTCCCTGATTTAGATGAACAAATGAAGCAAATTGATATCAATATTGTTAGTGAACTTGATAAGGTATTTTTTAAGTTATTATCGCAACTAAATGAAACCATTAAAATTTGGGGGATTTAAAGATATAAATCTTTTTCATATCTGTATTCATTAGCTAACATGAGATAACGGTAACAACTATAAAACATGTTTTCTTTCTCAGCTAATAATGTGTTCATAAAGATAATGTATGGAAATGTTATGATATGAGATAGAAAATGTATTTTTTTAAAAAGTGCATGAGTGATATGATATGATAACTGTAGATAGCAGCCCAACAACAGAACACATTGTGCCGTGCTGGTGTCCCCGCATTCCGAATCACTACCAGCCCTCGTGATATTGAATTGCAAATGGCAATAATTAGTTTTATTTTAACAGTACGTCCACAATTACAGTGAAAATTTTGTCTTTAAATTAGTACACAGTGAACTGAATTTTAGTGTGTAGAATGAAGAATAAGCAGTTTGTATCAGCGTATGCAAATCTTTTCACTGGGAATAGTGAACTGATTATCTGTAGATTCTTTGCACCATTCGTGTTTTCAAGTAAATGTTGTAATTATTGAATTGTATTTTATGCAAGAAAAAATTGTAATCTCAGTATTTTTTGTCTGTTAATATAATTGCATTACAGTATGCTAATTTTTCACAAAATATCTCACTGATAATATTTTGACAAGTCCGTTTTAGAGACGCTTTTTTCGTAAAATCAGTAGTACTAAAACCTTTGCGTGTTTGAGGTTTCTCTTTATTTAGTTGGGAGGCTTTTGAGCTGTAGTAGTGGAAGGGCTCATGCGATGCATTTTAAGTTTGCATATTTTTTGCTGAAGTGGTAGGGAGAATATAACTTATTTCAAACATGAGGTAGTAGTTGTACTTGTTAAAGTTAGTAGTAGTTCTCGTTGCATTTCATATGCTGCGTCTGCTTGATTTTACAACCGAGGTCGGTTTCGAGTATTTTTGTTCGTCTTTAGGTTTTAGACGACACTTCTGCTTCTTAAATTTCGTTGCTCAGGAATTAGAGTACATAACCGTTTCATTATTATTTTCTTCACATGTATACATTTTCAAAATAGTATTTTCAGGGATATTATGGGTTTGATTGATAAGCCAATTATAATCGACGGTAAAGATCATCTGCTTGGGAGATTAGCTTCTGTTATAGCTAAGCAGTTACTTCTTGGTCAGAAGATTGTTGTTGTGAGATGTGAAGATATTGCAATTTCTGGAAATTTTCATCGGTCGAAACTGAAGTTCATGAGTTTTCTACGTAAACGATGCAACGTGAAACCAGCGCGTGGTCCTTATCATTTCCGAGCACCGAGTCGAATCTTTTGGCGTACTGTCCGTGGCATGTTACCTCATAAAACTCATCGTGGAAAAGCAGCATTGCTACGTTTAAAAGCCTTTGATGGTATCCCTCAACCTTATGACAAAGTTAAAAGACAAGTCCATCCAGCTGCTCTTCGACAATTAGCATTGAAACCACGAAGAAAATATTGTACAGGTAATTTTTGCTAACAGCATTTAGAATGTTTTTCAGCTGTGTCAGCCAAGTGATAGTAATGAAAGTAGTTTTTAATAGTTCCTTAAATTCTATGTTTATCATATATATTGTCCTTGTACAATGCATAATTTTTCGAAAAATTTTGGCAATTTTTATAACACAAACTTCACGTTGCTGTCGACTAAACTCATTTAAGGGCATTAGAGAATGAATGAAGTTCTGTCTTTTCGGCAGATCTGTTTTCCAAGATATGTAGAAAGTGCAGCAAGTGAGTTGATTCTGAGGTGTCAAGTGAGTTTTTGTGCTTGTCACAATAGGAGTTGGCATTAATATGTAATTTGTGAAAGTTGAAATTATTAATGACAATTTTCAGTTGGACGTCTAGCTCATGAGGTAGGATGGCAGTATCGTGATGTAGTTGAAAAACTGGAAGCCAAAAGGAAGGCTAGAAGTGCAGCGTTTTATGTTATTAAGAAGAATAAAACAAAACTTTTTTCCGAGGCATTGAAATCAGACATTGTTAAGAATTCACCTTATCAAAAGTTGATAGAATCTTATGGTTATCAGTAAATTGTTGGTCACTGAATAAAGTCTCTGTTTGTATGCTAAGGATTATGTCGTTTGCTTTCAGTAAATTTTGAATGTTTTTCTTATGCAATACTTGTTACTAAAGAAGCGAAGTCAGGAAATATAAGGATTTTTGCACTGTCGAATTGGCCAGACGGATTTGTGGTTTCTCAGTTCTTTAAGGATTTCAGGAGTTTATTATGCATACGGAGGTCTGTAGTTTGTTAGATGGTAAAGAGTATGATGTGGTTGGGATTGAGTGTGATGGTCATTGTTCACCTGATTTCCTTCATATGGGTATTTTGGCATATGCAGTAAGTAAAGGCATGAAAGTGGTTTTTATTTCTGCACGACATAATTTGCAGGCGTTAAGGTATCTTTTAGTTTTAAGGTCTATTATTCTGTTTTAATTTTAATTTTCAACCTTGATTGAGTGTTGCACTAGCTATTTATTTGTCACATGTTTGGGAAAGCTCAACTTCACATTTACAAGGAAAAGTTGAAATAAATTAGGGTTACTTAGTATGACCTAATATCAGTTCAGTTTTTCACTGGCAACACCCGCTATATTTATGTTTGTCCTTTGTGATATCATTTAGTAAAAGACCTTAAATATTTGATGAGACGTAATACTCTGTTCATGTACAAGTACATTAGTTTTGTTCAATGAGCAGTTTTTAATCATTCATTAAAAATCTGATTTTGCAGAAGACTTTCTTTTAAGGATAATGGCTAGTAAATTGATGATTCGATTACCTCAAGATCTAAAATTTCTGTCATTAAGCGACTTCCTTCCTAATAACTTCATAAGAGAAGATGAAAGTACGTTCTTTACCAGCATATTGGAGGTAAACATGACGATCTCAACATATATAATATCACTTTCTTGGGCTTCATTGATGGCATAATTTACTCACTATATAGTATAATTTTGTTTTTGTAGGAAGTCGTCAAGAATATAGAGGGAAGCGATAAAGGAGTTTTGATTATATGCGACGATTTTACAGTCTTTTACGATTTATCGAATGCCCCTTTTAATGTTGTTTCATTTGTCCGGTCATTACAACAATGTATCGAAAGTGTAGAAATTAAGATAGTAATTTTCTAAATTCTCATCTTTTGGGTAATTATTGTTTATAATTTCTCTATTCATAAAATTCTTTGCAGGTACTAACCTTCCATTCAAAAGATGAAATTACAAATATTCTTCTTCATGAAAGCGACATCATCATGAAAATAAAACGGATCGGCAATGGCTTTGCCAAAGATGTCACGGGGCAGGTATGAGGATATATTCATCATTGTATACTTTAGACATTTTATGCACTCATCAGCACTTATGAGTAGCTCTTTACAAAATTTCTTTGCATAATTTGTTTCTTAGTCTTTTTCTGAATTTTTGTAATCCTTGTTTAAACCTTTTAAACTTGCGTTTATACAGATTTTACCCTAGATTCGTTCAAAAATTTTCAGTTGTGTATAGTAGAACGCAATGGTGAAGTACCCTATACAGAAACTACTTTCAATTATCATCTGACTGATCGATCCTCAAAGCTTTTTCTTCCTGGAATGTCACGACCAGAATTATGAAACGTTTTTCATGTACATATAAGATTTTGTTTATTAGATACAACAGAACGTGCATTCTTCAAATTAGACAGTATTTAGAGCTCTTTTTTAACTTTTTCTAAAAAATTACCATTTAGAGTGAAAATAAGATGTTTCGTCATCAGTCACATTTAGTTTTTCTGATGTGTAACATTTGAAAGAAATGTCTAATAACAAAAAAGAGTGTAATTAGTTTTAGTGTGAAACATCAGCTATCAAATGATTGTTATAGTTTTTTACTCTTAATGTCAGGATTAGCACGAACTGTACAAGTACTCAGAACTCAATGTACTTTGATTTATACTGTTTATCTTGACAAAAAATGCACAAAGACTGAAACACTTGAGAGTATCAGTATGGACGAATATAAATTAATAAATAAGTGTCAGATGATACAGCTTGGTTTATGGAAATGTTTGTGTTGTACTGCGATTTACACCTCGTAAAAAATAGATAATTTATAATTTTCAGTTTAAATGATGAATGACGAAATTAAAGTAAGTGTACCGATAGAATGACTAAAGTAATATGAGTCGCCCCATACATTGAGAGTGTGATTCCATGAATATCCTGTCTCTGCTGTGCTGTTGTCGAATGCCATTCCAAGATATACTAGATGAATTATGGCAACAATTCGGAATATCATATTCACAGCTAGGGTAGGCATGGAATTCTGAAAATGGAAGCTTCATTATAAAGCTCCTCTATACTAATTATATTTTTGTTGTCTGGACTAGTTATATTTCTTTGCTATGTTATTTTTGGTTCTTTCAAAAAAAACTGCTTTGAAAACATTATGAACCTCTTTCCATGCGTGACTGCATTCTTCATGACACTTCTTAGCACGAACGCATGAATTTGTACGACGGCTCAATCTACTTCGTAATTCTATAAAGTTGCACAAATTATGTTCATATAGAATTAGACAAATATCTGAGGAAGATAAACAGACTTGTTTCGGCGTATGTATAGAATCCCAACGAAAGCAGCACCGCAGACAACTGGAAGTTGATTCCCTACAAGCCATAAAATTGTAGAATCGCATAAATTTATTTCAAAGGAAAATCAGCATGCAATAAAAGTCAGTAAAATTAAAAACTGTGAGTTTTACCTCAGTAAAATTTCGCATCTCTAAATTACTTGAAACTCACATGAAGGAGGGAACTCACAACATAGGTAGCGAAAATGGCAATAGCAGAGCCATACTTTCTCATTTCACCGAAAACGTCTGCAATATTGTGAATAAATTCATTCGACAGCGAAATTAAGTTATGACCATATACAAGGGAGATGTAACTAACATTGATGCAAAAACTGATGCATGGGGATATTCCACGAAACAACAACATCAACAAGCGAACGAGGCAGTTCAATACGGGTCCAATCGACGATACTGCCCGAATCAACACCTGATAATAGCGATATCCCCGCAGAAAGCCAACAAACAAAATAATGACTGAATCGAAATGACTGCGCAACAAAATATGCTCCTACGAAATACCATTCAGTAAAGTTATCAGCAACGCAAGAAGAATAAATTACAGCCAGCAATGAGAAAAGAATGTAGCTGAGGGCACGAAAACAGTTCATAATTTCTACCTGAAGCTATTTTACACTTGTTTATCAATAAATTGATTTCCTTCGATCATTAGATCCAAAAAAAATAGCGAGAAAAGACAGATTACTGATGCTCAAAAACAGCGCAGAAAATTTACTTCCACATTCTTCATCTCCAGCGAGTCGTGATATTGCTTATAAGTAATCCACGGACCAAATAATATAGTTGAACCATCTAATACATAAGAAAGTAACTGCAGTAAAGATATGTCTTTATATAATTCATTAGCAAGATCAAAAGATACTGAAGTTGTTTTCATTAACATAACCATCAGAATGCCTCGAATTGACATAAATTTTTCAGCAGTCATTAAACACTGCCTGCAAGTACATATGATTTTGAATTATCAAAAAGTAAATAAACAAATGGGAATATTGGCAAGAATTTGTTAAACTTACTTTCAGCACATAGGGAATATTTATGACCGAATAATAAACATGAAACTCACCAAATTAAAAGCATGCCAATGGAGTATATCAAGATCTTGAATTTGATGTTTTTTTTGAATAAAAACTTGTAATACGGCACTACAATAACCAGTGCAGTGAACGAAAAAACTGACAATGCAAAAGTGTTCTGAGTCCACATCATAAATAGTCCAGAAGCTATCACAGTTAAATGTAACGTGTCCTCACTAATTATTCCTAAACGAATGTTTCAAAAAAATTGGTACTTCTTACCGTACAGAATAAAAACTTCAAGTGTTGTTACCTCCGGCCTGATCACTATGAATGCATAGATGCAATGAGGTTTTTAAACTCAATAATCAGCAAAGAAACAACAACGATAAGGAAGACCAAAATGTGCATAAACTTGAAGGTCGTAGTAGTTAAAGACATCAGTGAACAATTAGAATTAGCAACTGACCTTTGGTGTGGAAGATTATGAGTAGTCGCTTTAACGTAGCGCAAAATAACATTCTGAATAACAATGTATGTAATGAACTGAGCACACCAAACGAGCAATATTGTAATTTCTGTACATTGCTTTCTTCAAAATGCAACAATTCGGCTAATTCTTCACTGTATACCTCTGAGAATTCATTGTCAAACCATCTTTCTTCTTCAGCCATTTCTGGAAAAAAAATACATTACAGTATTACACGCCAAGCAAACAGTCTTCCGTAAAACCATCATTCCACGTCTTTATCAGCACTTTCAATACTTTTTTTATTAGAAAACATTTATGCAAATTAAAAAATGGTACATAAATAGTCAAGTTAATGCTTTCACAAAATGCGAATGAATAATTGTGGATTAAACTGAATTATGATTATACACAGTAATAATCATAAAATAATCATCACAAAATTAATAATAATCATAAATTTATAATATGCAATTAATAATAATCATATAATCATAAAATTATCTCATGCAAATTGAGCAAAAAATAACGATAAATAATTGCAAACTTGGAATTCCAAGAAAAGTAAAACCATATTAAAATTATTTATAATTTTATGAAAAGTAATTGAAAAACTTTCATCGGTTTCTAATTCATGCAGAGAATACATCTGAAAAGATAACACAATTTGACAGAAGCAAAACTGTGCAGTATTCAGTGTGAAGAAGGAAGTACAACGCATCTGTAAATTATTTTCCTTCCCAACGCTTCAATAATGATTTTTTGAATGCAAAAATGCTGCAACAGAAGAATTTATTGAAGTCGCAAAGACCTTTTTCATTCTTAGCTAAAGAAAGGACACAATGGAAACTTCTGGCGATTACTTGATGAAAATCGATAATATCGGAGTTCGGAAACAGTACATTGTGTAGCGAGTTTGAGCTAACAAATACACAAGAATTTAAAGAAAATTCAGTTATAAGAATAAAGAATAATCACAACTGCACGTGGAATCATCGAATAGCAAATGAGCTAATCTAGAAAGAATTTTCAACATGTATTCAGGGGATGAGTTGATTCCTTGCTGCATGTGACATTTTGAATTTTAAATTCAAAGAAGTAGGCATTTTAGTTTGTAAGTGCCTCTTGTTTACAGGGACATGAATACAAAGCCATGCACTTGTTTTGTAGCAGAAGCACTAGGCTCAGTTCGCGTGGATCCCCTCATAGGAAGCGATTTATGTCTTTTGATCCAGGTAATATTGCGTTGTATTCTGGTTTCCACATTTTTGATCAATAATTGTTAAAACGTGGAACTGATAGGTTTTTTTTTGTTACTTTTGTAAACAGCCGAGTATCTGTACTGAATTCATACAATAACTTTTTAAAGCAATAAAGTTATTGTATGAATTAAGTTCGTTTTTCTTATGTATTATTTAATTACTGATTTAAAGTTTTCCTTTTACTTTGCAGCAATTTAGTTTAGCAATAAGCAAAACATGCTTTGATGATGCTCGATTGCTTATCGAATCGTTTCGGACTACTCGGTCTCCAGTATCATCAAACGCTGAGGACCATTTTTGCCATTTACTTCTTAGCTCGTGCCTTCAGGTTACCAAATACTGCATGCATTACTTTTCCAGCAAAATAATTATCTTTCTTCATGGTTGTTTTGCATTTTACTTCCTCGAAATAAATTCCGAGATTTTTTTAGATTGTGAAGGCTGAGAGTACATACTACTCCTTGAACTTCATGGTGCCAAAAGCATTTTTCCGACGAGAAAGCACGCTGTCATCAGTTTATTCTCAAATAAAGTTCTTTTTTCTCTCTCTGTATATAAGGCAATTAAGTGATTACTTTTGCTGCTTGCACCTAATTGAATACACGAATAGCAGTGAGTGTTGCAGTTCAGTGTAGTAATTAAATGACTGATTAATTATTAGTTCGGATTAATTTTTTAATGAGTTCAAAGATTCAGTTGCAGAAGACATTAGACGACTCAAGAAGTTTAGAGATTTTATTCTTTGTGTCAAATACTATAAGTATTATACTATATGAATTTCGTATTTGATATCTAAATTTTCTTTTTTTAACTTACTAATAAGGAAGTTTTTCGTTTTCAAAATTCCTTTTGAAGTCAATGTTGTTTTTCTAACTTCAGGGGAGAATTGTGTCAAATGGATAACAAAATTGTAAATAGCGAGCATTCAGTCGCAGAAGACATCAGACGACGTTTAATTGATTTCACCAGTGCAAGAGTTGCACTAATTAATGTCTACAATTCGTTTCAAGTTGAAAGTCATTCTTCTAAAATTTGCTATGTATTTTACTTCCTTAAAAAGTGTCGTATTTGAAAAATTATTCGTAAATTATATTATCACTTTGCATTATGCAGTTTTGTCATTGTAACTTTAATTTAATGTGAAGAAAATGATTCAGATTTTGGTTTTGCATGTGAATTAATAGCACTGTTAGCAGTTCTAATGTCGGTTGAAGACTTGGTGATGCCCTTATCCAGTCATGAATCTTTTTCATCTTTATTCACTTCACTTTCAAATGAAGTAACCGTGATTAAATTGCTGTTGGAAACACAGTTAGCTCTTATACAGTGTAATGTAAGTATTCGTTTTTTTTCCTATATAAATCTGAGAAGTTCATTTTAAAGTTCATCATAATTTGTGCCTGAAAAGGTATACTATTATCGCAAGTCTCTGGTTTATGCATGATTTTCAGTTTCTGCAATCACTGATCAAACTAAAAAGTGCTCATGCAAGAATTTCTTTCTGGTTCAAATCCATTGGTTACAAACGAACAGAAATGAAGAGAGCAACCTCATTTTTTCCTTTCGGTAGTAATTCTTGCACAGTTGTATTTTTGCCAGTTTTTAATATTTGCTTTCAGTTTTACAAATATTAATTAAATATGAGATTTCCAGGATCGCAAACTCAGCATTGTACACTGAAACTATGTGATTGGATTAAGGAATTTTACATGCTACTATTAGCGAAGTTTTCTCTCTACTTTCATGACTCTTTGCAAATATATTGTTCGACTGTTGATTTCGAGCACACTATTAATGCTGTCAAATCGCCAAATTTTAATGCAGGATTTTCCACTTTTCAACGAAGAATGGAACCGTTAATGATTCTTCTAATTGCTGATCGCACTAATGCGCCAGATTTGCCGCATCGTTAGTTGAATATTTACAAATTTGGGTTATTTCTATTGACTGATGCAGATTATAATTATGAAGGAGATTTAATCGTAAATTTATGTGATATTTCAAAACTCTTTTATACATCTATATTGTAAGCTAACATGTTCCCTATTAACTAGCTATACTTTATTGGGCTGAAAATCTAAATAGTCTTATTTTACACTTGAGATTTGTTTAAGGTAAAATTTGAGCCATATTATTAAGCTGTATTTTTAGAGATTGGTTATCATTCTTCAGCTGAATCAAGTGACGTAGAAGGTGAATTACGAAAAAATTTTTTAACACTCTTAAGAATTGGGGGAAGTGCAAATGATGTATTCAAGTTACTTCCGTCCATTTCTAATCTTGTATCTGAAGCAGCTGCTAGGAAATGTGGAGATCGTATTGTATACTGTTACGATCAGCTGATATCTAAGGTACTGATTCATATTAAGGTCTTAATGATTAATCAATTCAAAACAAAAGTAGTCCATAATTCATTCAAGTGATCAATTAGAAAAACTAACTTGAAAACAGCAAGTAAATTTTTCATTTTCGCTATTCATTCAGAACGTAACTGAGAAAGTTTTATGTAGTAGAGTCTGAAATGTGTACTCTTATGTAATTTATTTTCATTAATAAAGTAAACTGATGTCGTTGTATTCTGGTATTAATTGATTTGCAATGCATAAATATTACAGAAGTTCCCTTTAATTGGTCTTATTCAGTTGAATAATATTCTTCTAAAAACTGCTAATGTATGACATTTTTCTTCTAGACTTTTTTCGTTTCACTGGTGGAATATCATATATATATGACGGTAATTTTCAATAAACGGGTTAGCGAGCGTGATAATATGGTGGTGAATTTCATACAGAGAAGTTGTAACCAACTTCGGTGTGCAAAAATTTGCCAGAGCCTGCGAAAGTTCTGTAAGTAATGCTGTTTCATGTGGGACTCATCGAAAAATCTTTAGTATTTATGTGTTTCTGGCTAGCACATAAATTATGTGACTTATCAATAAGTGAAAAGTAGAATATGACTTGCTAGCTGATGTAAAGTGTGATGCATTAGTCATTTTAATGTTCTGCGAAAGTGTCGCGAGCACATTTTGCAAACGAACTATAAATGAATGTTACTACGTACGTAGGAGTATGTAATAGCAGTTTTGAGAGTCTGTTAGTCATCCAAATAATCACAGAATTTCTAGTTTGAATGAAATGAATTGGTAATTGTCCCCGAACTTGTATAACACTTGTTAATATTTTCATAATGCTGAATAAAAAAGGAATGTGCAGTGCTGAACTGTAAAAGATATCAGTGTTGACATATTTTTGACGTTCTCCATCATTGCATATGCATACTCCTCACTGTATCAAAGCAAGTATGCAAGTTTATTGAACCATAAACGTGCAAAAATTTTTTCAATCACTTCAGTTATTAAAACGTGCAACTCAAATTTTTACAGTTGTCATATTTGCAGCTGTGCAATTTCCACCTTGACTATTAATGCAGTTTATGGTATTCTGTGTGTGAATGATCTAGTTCATCGATCTAATCTTGTCGGAGAAACACAATGTATTTACGTCCTCACTTTCGCTTTGAATTTTTTTTACAACTCATTTTCAAAATGATTATTACTGTTATTTCTAATATTACTTGGTTAGATCTCGACGAAATAAGATTGCGCTTATTTAGTGCAGTATTACAAATGCAATGATGGAATGCAACGTTTGCTAGTTCTTACATGTGTATCATTGGTGCTGAAGCTATCAATCAGTAACACTGAGCAAAATTTCTTTTTTAAAAATAACGGGAAAGCATCTCTAGAAGTATTAATGTGTTCACGGAAATTGCTCCTAATTCTCATTACATTCCTTCAAACCAGAAGTTTCATAAAATGTCACGCAGTAAATTTGTGAGCATATCTTGCACACTACCAACTTTTAACTTGCAGTTGTTAATTATCTTCACAAAATATGCTCAGAGGAGACCACGTATTTGTTACTCTGAATTCTTATTATTAGAGATTACTTTTAGTGAGTGTTGAAATAATGACGTTGGTGCTCTGAAAAACAGTAACATTCTACTTACTTCGGTGTTATCAAACATAAATAATCGTTTCTCACAATTTTCATAGTAATTTTATAACAAAAATAACACCTACATATATACTATGCAATAGAAAATTCTAGAACAGATGAAAATGCTAACTTTGTGACTAACTGACCAACTGCTTAGAAAAAAGTGGCGATGGTAACTAGCCAAGAGTGAAGGATATACTTGACACAATTACATTAACTTAAGCTTACAAGTATTATTTAATTTAATTAAATGGATGAGAAGAAACTAAGACTCAGTGAGAACAGAGACACTACTAAATGCAATGGTAAGTGGTAGATAAGCAGAGAGATAAACGAAAGGACAGAGTGCAAGACTTCATTAGTATTAAAAGTGTAAGTGACAGTACGGTTAGTACTCTCACTCTCATAGAGGCATGCATTACAGTAAGGGGAAGATATTTTAGACGTGCAAACGTGAGTGTGAGGGTGATGGACGGGAGAAGTTTACTCTGCGAGAGCGCAAACAAAGTGGTAATAAATAAATGCACAGGGACGGATGTCATTAACAAACCGAAAATAGCCAGTCCGACGAATGTGTTGTGTTTATTGCAACTTTGGATGCGTCGAAACAGATTGAGAGGTGTGACCGTTACTAAGCATTCACATTAAGTGTAGTCTTCAATTAGGTCTACATTTTTGCCTACAATAGTGGCACGCGAGTTTACGCATTTAAGCAAGCGGAACTCCGACTTTTCCTCACGTTCCACTCACGTGTGCTAATCGTGAAATATAACGTACACATGAGAAAACTGTTGTTAGCATGCAAATGGATCATCGTGCATTATCTGCACACATGTCTCGTCAGCAGACGTATGAATAATACAGTACAGCACATGGATGTGAGTGTGTTATTGTCTACCATCATATCTGATCCGATAGTTACTACTGATAATCGTCTTACTCTTAGGAGACGAAAAGAAGTTAGAAGGTCAAACACATGTTCGCGCATTCATTTAGATGAGTCAAGCAGCGAGACTATTGGTTCATCATCAGATGGATCATGACAGGAAGCAAGGGTAGCTTAATGGAACTCGTATAATCAGGATGAACCTAACACAAACATCATTCAACTTCTGACCATTGACCTTATGTGGCATTCCCCCTATAATACTTAACTGCACAAAAGAAGGAGAAGGGAAATATGAGTCACATCATTTTGCTTTCCTAAGCTCCTGTATTCCTTTCTTTTCCCCCAAGTCCTTCATACATTCTCTGCCTTGCCTCTAGTAGCAGTCATAGTCTGTCCTTCCTTTTTGTGACACATAGTCAGACATGCACACATACACACACGCACACTCTCGTAGACGGATGGATAGCCATCGCTGTCTTCAGATCGATTGATCGATCGATTGTTCGATCTATCGACTAGTAGGATTTATCGGTTTGGGAGTTTGTGTTCAATATGGAATTAGTTATTGGATGTTGTTTGCAGGGCAAATTTAGTTGCTACAATAAAACTAAAATTGAGCGATCTACTTTTCTGCTATTAGTTCAATTGCTAGTAATTGTGTGCAGAGCTGTGCTGACAAGCACTTTGCTAAGCAAATATGTTTAAAGTGAAGGAAAGAAGGAAGGAAGGAAGACCTCTTCAATTACTTTGCATTTAATCGAGCAGATAGGCCGGGCTGGAACTGACCAGGCCTAGCTCAAGCTTGGTCTAAGCCTAAAGTTTAATTTAGACTTCGTTAAATTTTCTTCTGCTTAACCTAAGACTACTTCACTTCACCTCTTTCTCTTTCTGCTGGTTGTTTGCTCAAAAAATTGCATTGCTTTCTACAGAGGCTTGTGTGAATTACGTCTACATTACGTCAAACTTGTTCATAATTCAAAATATCGTCTTCATGTTTCTGTGCATTCTCCTGCTGCATTATTTCTTTTCAGAATGTCCAACTGTTAAAAGCTTTTTCAATCATTCGCCTTCATGTTTTTATTCTTGTGCTCATTTTCATACTTTTATCTAAACATGCTGACTTTTTATGATAAGCATAAGGAAAGCAAATGAATATAACATACTCTCAAAGTTTTTTATTTGCCCTTTTTCCCGAAAAAAATAATACTATAATAACATTGTAATTGGCGTAATCATTGCTCTAATAGTAATTATTATTATTTTGTCATTAATCCTTTTATTGTTGTTTTAATTATCTCCCAACAAGTTATACCTAACAAACTTTGCTTATTTTTGTCTCTTGTAAATCATTGATAATTTTCATATTGTGGTATAATTGTCTTTTGTACTTAAATGCGTAAATAATAATTAGGTTTCTGTGCTGAGAAAAATTTCAACCTTTTAGTTTATTTCCATTTGAAGTAAAGCTCCTATGAGAATTGAATTTCTTCATTTACCAACTGCATAATCATTTTTACATCTTGACTTGACGTACGTCAAAGTTTTTCATTCATTTCATTAATAATAATTGAAAAATAAAAGGTGACTGTTAGAAGATCTCTGTCTTTCCATCTTACAGCGACTATATTTTATTAGTACTATTATTATCATTGTTATCACTTCCTTTGGTACGAGGGCTTTGAAATCAAAAGTTCAACATTGATAGGGAGAAAGTTCCCAATGGAGTGGTGCTAAGGACCATCAATCTATTTTCAGTTGTTACCTTAATTTGAAATGAAATCTTCAGATTTGATCATTTCTTTCTGTTTGAGAAGGCAAGTAGTCAAAGGGGACTGCGTAACACACTGCAGGTTCATTGAGAATGGTAAGAGTAAAAGGCTAGTGTAAATTTCTATTATTTCAGCGTAAGGCAAGTAAGCAGTTTTGCTTTTTCTAGTGTCTTCGTCGAACTCGTTTTTTGTCCTAATTCAGCCTCAATCTCATATTCACAAGTAGCTCACATAATTGCCTATTTATGTGGCATATTGAAACTTGCAGTCTATTTTCACGTATCCCAAGCCTTCATCGTTTACCTCACTAAATCTGTCTTTCCATTAATATTGAATTGCTGCTAGTATCTGGTTCAATATTTATTCAGCACCACTTTCCTTCTCATTAAAACAAGTATTTGTAATCTTCATGTCATTTATTTTTTGCAATTTGTTGCATTGCACATACAATTTTTACTTCTCACTACATCCATCCGTAAACAAATTAGAGTTAATTGCCTAAATTTATCTACGAAGTAATTCAGCTGAAGTTTGCGTAGAGTGATATGAACATACTTGACTTCATGTGTAATTCTTCATTTCTAATCTTAGCATTTCGACTTTGCTTTTTAGAAAGCTGAGAAGATTAGTTTGTCTGTTGTTTAGAATTGAATTCTTCTGTCGTTTTCGCCTTTTTCTGCTCACTTTTAATTGCCAGTTTTTATTTTGTATCAGTTACATAATGATGAATTTTTATACTCGAGTCATAACTCTGAAGGTCTTGAGGTATTTAGTTATCTGTTGAAAAGGGAGTGTTCTAAAGCAGATTTACTTTGAGTTTGTCTTAATATTACTGTTCATCATTAATTTTAGTTTTTGATGGTAGCACATAGAAGCCAAAACTTGAGCTTGTGTTTCCATACTATTCCACTTACTAAATATACTTTGTTTGCTTTTGTTTAAAGATTCAGTTCTACTGTCTCTGAGAGATAAATAAATCAGTATTTTTGTGTAATTAGAAAAAATAATAAAAAATTACTCGGACGAAAGCTGAGTATAAATGGTTTTTAAGTTCTTACATCATTTGAGTCTAAAGCAAGTAAGTATTCTGTGTTGGATGTTATCGGCCTTGACATAGATTAATAGTTTATTGCGTAAAAAATTATTCAGATCACTCTAGTTGACAAGTTTTCAGAGTCGATCGATGTTTGTTGATAAAAGACAGCAAATAATATAGGACTGATAAGTATTATTGCTCACTGAGATTTATTTTTGCTAAATGTTTTACTTTTGATTTTGATAAAACTTACTTGTAAGCACCACAAATTTTTGCTAATATTTGCGCTGAAATAATGAAATTGCAATTATTGCCTCTGCTGACGATAGAGTTCATTCACTCATTTTGTTGGAGTAAATGTTTAGAAAATTGGAATATTTGTGTTGAAAATGATTGCAACTATTGGAGGTCATTTGAGATTTCGTGTAGTGAATGAGGCAAACAAAATTTAGTGAATTTTATCAATTCCAGTCAATTTACTTTTTTGCTTAAACTTTTCTTAATTGGTTTTTCTAACAAAATATAACTTTCTATTAGAGGGAACAATGTCGAGTTTTGAATACATCAATTGCACACCAAAAACATTTCGTTAATCCTTAAATATTCAAATCTGTATTGTAAGGAAAATTTTTCCTATTTGAGAAATTTTTATCCATGTCGGAATTATGATTTTGCTGTTCCTGTCTGACTTCTAATAATCCGATTTTGCTCGACTTTTCGTTTTTATTGCAAAGCAAATGTTTTAAGAAATTAGTTTTCTCTCATTTTTCATGCACAGATTTTATCTGTGAAGAAGAATAAATTGAAATATATCACATATTTTCGCTGTTTTATAATTTTAAAAATATGGAATATTTGTGATAAACAGCAACAATTAATACTTTATTTTAGCTTATCTATATATTTTGTCCATTCAAAGAGAGGGAAGCAAACTTGACTTTTAGTCTTGTAAGTGAGTATGGCAACATTTTCACTTGTAGTAAAATAGCTGAAGCGTTGAATTCGCGATGTTAGTTGCTATTTATTTAAGATTGTTCAAATCTTAAACTGGTTAATGTAACTGAATGCTGTAGATGATTTTTAAATCAAGCGTGTTAGTATAAATTTTGCATTTTTATTTTTCTAAATGACATTGGTAGTACTTTGTTCATTTTGCTACCAATGTCAATTGTTTGCTTATTGGTTTCTCAGAGATTGATTTTACGGTGTATTATCAGTTTTTATTACTTGTTTATCGAATCAAAGCTATTCTATTCATAACTGATTGCTGTGTTCAATTAGCAATGATAGTAAGTTTTCATTTATTAATTTTTTTAGATGAATAAATTACTACGTACAGTATTTGTGGTATTTTATGCAGCTGTCAGCAATCTTTCACTATTGTCGATAATAATGATAATAATAACATGGCAGTGATAACTAACGGTAATAGTGACGATAACAATAATTTATTTGACGACACAGTTAGTTGTCATCAGTTTAACATTCATATCAACCCAAAGTCTTGATGTTGTTGTGTGAGTCGGCGCTGATCTATTTGAGCTATTGAAATAATCATCTTAAGTAGTCATAACTGATCAAGCATGCCATAAATAGTATCTTCAGATCTGTTTTGGGCAGCCATAGCACGTGATAAATTGACAACGTAAAGAGATATTTTTATTTTACATAGAAGAGTGGTTGGGGCATCCTTTTATCTTTTCTTCTTATCTAAAAATGCTCGGTGGAGAAAGTGATTCTTCGCGTGACTCCATTCAGATGTTTCCGCACACTTCACGTGCCTCTTATTCATTCAGCCATACGTTTTTCCAAAACACTCTGGAAAGCTTTTTCAACTCTTCTTAATAATTTTTATATTTCTATCAATTTTCGATAGTCAGCTTTTACTAATTCTGCTCTTCTTGTAAGTGTGTTTTTCCTTCGAAATTTCAAGATAAATGATTTATTCTTTTACAAAAACAGTGTGTCAAGTTTTAGCTGGTAAAAATTTGAAATTTTCATCTTAAGGATATGTTTTCCAGTACATAGAGGGTTATTTCGCTTTCCAAAAGGATATATCTGTGTGACATTTGCTTGCTTATCTCAGATTTTCTCTAATTATCATTGTTACGTTCATTTTGATTACTATTATTATGCTTGGTATTATTTGATGTGTTTAAGTGCACATCTAAAAGAACCAAGTTTGTAACAATTTTTGTTCAATTTTGTCGGCAATGAAAAATAGTGTCTTCAAATTGTCGAAAAAACATTGATGTTTATGATGTTTCCTTTCAATATTTTGTACTGTAATAACGGCAACAGTACATCGGTTATAGTCTTATTCACTGCACTACAATAATTTTTGTCATAATTGCTAATTGCAGCATGCAAAATGCCCGTAATGATAATGGTACTGATTGGAAGTATTATGATTATTGGTTGCAGTTGATAAGATTATTGATTACAATTGATAAGATTGTGAGTATAATTGAACGCTGTAGTTGAGAACATCATTTTGATTAATTTTACATGTATAATCCATCAATAAAAAAGCAGTTCCTAAAATTTTATCAAGTATTAGTTTTGAATTTTCGCTTTTTATATCAAATGAGTTCAGCATGTATACAAAGTTCACCTCCTCATTTTATTTTTGTTTGAAATCATATGATTTGGTTTCCTTGAAATTTAATTCTTGGATCAGGATTTTTCCGCATAATGTTAATTATTCATGCTATTATCGTTTACTCCTTTTCACTGAATTCATACTCTGACTCAAATTCATATGTTGGATTTTTTAATCGATTATTTGCTTTTTATTTTTGCTTATTTTGATAATTTTGGTTATATATATATATTACATTACTACTAATAGCAAGTTTGATTTTGCATAACAGAAAAGCTAACTGTTTCTTCTTGTAAGTGATTATCAAGTCTCAGCGATTAATGTTGATAATAAAATTCAGTGTAAGAAGTCTCATTTTAACGCAAGCATTTTTGTAGTTGAGATATTAAGTAGATCATACGATATGCGTTTATTTTCAGAAGCGTGACCTCTCTAATTTCAAGAAGGAAAATATATTAGAACAGGTTAGAGGTCAGGAGCAGCATTAAAAAGTAACTGCTTCCAGAATACGAATTTTATTGGTTAAAAGCTGTGCTATTTCCAACATTATTATGCCATTTTCTTGCTTGCCATTTTTTGCCTGCAATCGCCAGGTGGATTTGTTGGATCGCAGGCAGTGCAATTTGCAATCAGTGCCTCATGACATTGATCGCAATGCCCGGACTTTAGAAGAGATGTATTTGGATTGTAATCATATCAAAGATCTCGAGAAGGTTATTATTATTTTCCAGAATAAAGTTAGTCATGATATCATTACTATTAATTATAACATTCATAATCGTTTGCATTAATATTTATGGAATGCAAACTATTTTTTGACTTTAATCTGTAGTTTTTGTAAGGAACAGGACTAATCATGATAATAAGTCAGCATTTTATTATCGTTTTTATTTACTTACTTGTTATGTGTCATTATTCCGCTGTAGTGAGATTAAATTAAAATATATGCTAGTCTTATTGCTATTATCATTGTTCCATTAATTCACTGAGATTGACAGTTTAATTTGCAATGTTCACTCTAATGTGATTGTGAGATATAAATGATGATTTGGAGAGTACAGATAAATGTAAGAGATAATTTGCAAAGATAAGATAACTTTGTGATGAGAAGAAAAAGTGGTAATTGATAATGACACCTTGCAAATGTTAAGGTTCTGTTGGTTATAGTTTTGATTAATCTAGTGAGAAAATGACTGATTTGAAAAGATTGAATGAAGTCACAAAATATTTCGTACCTCAGATTTTCATCCTTGTTATTCAATATCATGTTAGCACAGTCGGTTTTATTTTTGCTATTCTCCAAATGAAGCAAAACTTTGACATTTGAATTGGTAATGGGTGCTTCAATCATTATTCAGAATATGTTGCCTCATGCCTGAGCATGTAATAATCCAAGGCAAGCTAGTTTTTTATACTTATTATTATCGCAGACATGAGGTCAAGGCTACATTAGTCATCTTTGTTTTTCATATTCCTCCCGAAGTCTCTTCTATACACATTTCATATGTGTGAAAATATGTCCTTAAGAATGTCAAGGTCAAAGAGAACAAAAGTTATTTGCTTGGTAATGGGCTGTGGAATTAGTTTATATTTTAGGAAAATATGCATAAATCAATGAAGCATTGGTAATAGCATAGTACCGAAGTCATATAAAATGTATTAATATGTGAGTAATATTAAATGCTGCAAATACCATAAGCGCCATTATCATATCTGTCAGTCATTTCAATTAATTCTAAAAATAATTTTGTCAGCGTAGTCATTTATTCAGTCTTCATGTGATATTTCTTTAAATAAAAAAATAATGAGAATTTAATATATATGGAAAGTAATATTAAACAGGAATATTATCGAACTCCACTAAAAAACTGCAGTATATAAAATTTGTTTATTGAAAGATTGCTGACCAATAATTTGTGAAAAATTTTGCAGCCATTATTTCGATGTCGAAAACTGAAAATTTTGAGTCTGAGTGAAAATGAAATAATACGCTTGCCTTCCGATATTGCTCATCTAACATGCTTGGAGGAACTCAGTCTTAAAGGAAATGGTAGGTGCTGTTAATCTTCACCTTATATTCATCAAGTTAATCGTTTTTCTGAGCTGACAATTTTCTGTGAAGAAGCAAAGTTTTCACGAATCAATATTTAAACATTTTGCAGATATTTCTGACCTTCCAGAAGAAATAAAAAACTGTACTCAATTGAAAATCCTTGATCTCAGCTCAAATCCAATCACTAGGTAAAACAATTTTCGTTTGCGGATATTACATTTACTGGTCTTTCAGAAGATTTTGCTTGAATATGAAGTTAACATGTCATTAATTTTTAGAAGTACAATATTTTCCCTAAAATATTCTTTTTCTTCAAGAATTCTTACAAATATTTTGGATAAGCATATTAAATTAAAATGAATTTTCATAGCGTATGCTATGAAGTTTTTACCAATAGTTTATTTATAATTTGTTTAGGCTTCCCTCAACGATAACTCAATTAACATCGATGACAAGTCTCGGTTTAAATGATATTTCGCTCACACAGATGCCACATGATATTGGCCAGTTGCAGAATTTGCGGTCTTTGGAAGTTCGGGAAAATTTGCTGCGAACATTACCATCGTCAATAAGCCAATTAAATCAGCTGCAGAGACTTGATCTTGGTCATAATGAACTTGATGATTTAGTTAGTTTTTATTCATTTTTACTGCCTTAAAAATGATTTGGGAGGATTAAATTTTGAATTGATATCATTTACATAACAGCACTATTGTTGACTTTTAAACTAGCACAGATACAGCATGAAATTGATCAGTTTTTTGTAATTTATAACCCCAAATATTATCAGTTTGGGAAGATATAAATTTATATTTTTACAAGCATTTATTGCAGCCAAAAGAGATAGGCATGTTGGAAAATCTAGAAGAATTATATGTTGATCAAAACGATCTTGAAACACTTCCGGACTCCATTGTTCAGTGCCGTTCATTAGAACAGCTCGATGTTTCAGAAAATAAATTGATGGTTCTACCAGATGAAATTGGTGATTTAGAGAAACTTGGTGACCTTACAGTTGCTCATAACTGTCTTCAGGTATTGCCTAGTTCACTTGGTGAGTTAACTATTCATTTTTTGAAAACTTTTTCAACTCATTTATTATTCAATGCGTTATATCGATTTTCGTTATGGTGAAAAATATGATCATTATTGGAACTATCTTTATGTACAAATGATTTATACCATTCTTTTTAATCGTTTTCTTTCTTAATAAGCATTCAAGTTTACTACACATTGATTAGTAATAATTATAGGACGCTTGAAAAAGCTCATAATATTGAAAGCGGATCGCAATGCAATCACCCAGTTAACACCTGCCATTGGTAGTTGTCATGCATTGACAGAAATTTATTTAACAGAAAATTTTCTCACGGTAAGTATCAAATTTGAGCCAGTTCAAAATTCTTAAAATTCTAATTGATAGAATCTTATATGTTAGAGTTTTAAGAAGTTCGTATATTTATTTCATTTAATCGAACTTTTATGGAAACTGCTGGAATATTTATATTTTTTAAAGTATTGACTTAGTAGATATCTTATTCTTATTAGAAAATACTCAAGCTTTTAGCTTGTTTTTAAATCAGAAGCGGCTTTACTAATTTTTTCTGTCACTGAATGGTTGAAATATTTTTTCAGGAAATTCCTAGTTCGCTGGGTAACTTAAAATGTTTACGAATGCTCAATCTCGATAAAAATCAGCTAAAGGAGCTCCCACCAACGGTTCATTTTCAATAGCTATATTCTTGATTTTTTAGATTTGGTATTTGAATATTTAATTTTTTTTAATCATTGAACATTTATTGGTTCATTAAATGGTGTTTGTGACTATCCGCTCAATTTTATTGTTATAGGTAAAAAAGGCTTATGGTTGATGGACGAGGAATAGAAATACTGATTTTCATTTCAGATTGGTGGCTGTACCTCATTATCAGTACTTTCACTTCGTGATAATTTGTTAGAACAGCTTCCTCTTGAAATTGGACGGCTGGAAAACTTGCGAGTTCTTGATGTTTGTAACAATCGTTTAAATTATTTGCCATTTACTATCAACGTCTTGTTCAAATTACGAGCCTTATGGCTATCTGAAAATCAGGTACTTTTGTAAAATCATTTAAAACCGAAATACGATTTTTAAAACCAAGCAAATTATTTTTTCATTTCCGAAGTTGTTATTAAAGCAGTTTTTTGCAGTCTCAAGCGATGTTGAAATTGCAAACCGAGCAAGATCCAAGAACCGGAATCAAAGTCTTAACGTGCTACTTATTGCCGCAAAGTAGCTTGCAACCTGGTATTTTATGTTTTCTGTAGCTTATTTGTCTAAAAACAGTCTGAAAAATAGAGAATAAAGAATTGTAGAAGTTCAGAAGCAGATTTTAATGATATTGCAGTGGAGCAAACTCCTCCAAACCGTTCCTTCATCGGTGGACCAAAAGTTCATTTTGGAAGTGATTTGGAAGAAACTCATGAAGAGGATGAAGGCGAAGTGGGACAATTTTCACGACATGATACTCCACATCCAAAGCCTCATACACACGCACCAAAATTTAAGAAGCAGTCAATTGACGGCCACATAATTCATCATGATGATGAGGCAAGTAAAGAGTATACCATAACTTTGAAACTTCCGATCAAAGTTATAAAGCATAAAGTTCTTCCAATTTTTTAGCATTCTACAAAACCACCGGTATTAACTTTGAATTCGGGACGGAAACGTAGCGGTGATGAAAATTCACGTGCAGTTTCACCATCTGCATCAGCGACTACTGCTGCTACCACTTCTAATACTACCACTAATAATAATACTCATATTGCTTCACTTCGAAGTGCATTGAAGCATCCTCCCGTGTTACCAAATTTGGCTAATTTTGAGCAGAGTGTAAGATTATATTTCTTATTTTCATTTTATCATGTGTAAAGTTCTAAAAGCTTGTAAGAACTTTTAGTAGCTAATTTGATTCTGCTTGAAAGTAAAATAAGCCGTAGCCCATTTTTGAATAACTGTTTAATAATTGCATGTCATAAATGCTGATATTTGAGAAAGTATCTGGGACTTTTTTTTAATAATTTCTTTTTGTAATTCTTTTTTTTTTATTAGGTTTGATTTTCTGTAAAATTGAGCTTTAAAAGTTGAAAGCAAAAAATTTATTGACATAGAAAAAATTTATATGTTCTTAGAATTTTTTTTGTGTTAAAGAGCAGAGGTTTCGTTAGTAAATTTTAAATCTAAGAAATTGAACGGTGAAGTGTTGTGAGGTCAAGAAAAATAATTATCTATTAGTTTTTAACCGAAATTTCTGTTGCAAAGTTCGCATCAAAACTTGTTTCCATTCGAATAACACAGTAAAACTTAGAACTTGGAACTCAAATGTTATTATAAAGGTTATATCTTTTAGAAAACAGTAACTACTTTGAATCTTTGGTAGTTCCGTTATATGATAATGATGATTCTGAAACTGTTTGTGTTATTTTCAGGTAGAGCATATTATGAATCAGCGGCAAAACCTTTCACCTGGTGTTGAAATATTAAATATGAAAATTCATCGAGATAGTAATGGTGGTCTAGGTTTATCAATTGCTGGTGGGCTAGAATCAACGCCTTATAAGGTATGATGTGAATTGAGCATTCAAATTGTTTTTTAAAACTTGTGGTTAACATACATTTACTAGTTTCGTACTTCAGATCAGTACGTATTTCCTGGAATATTTTTGCGGTATTTGTTCAAAAATATATGTAATTATAGGATGATGATAACGGATTATTTGTTTCAAAACTTGCTGAAGGTGGGCCAGCTATGATTGCTGGACTGCGAGTTGGTGATAAATTGCTGCGTGTTAATAAAACAGATGTTGTAAATGTTCGTCATCAGGTATATTTTGTTTCTCTTTTTTGAGAAGTAAACCACTAGCAATTGATCTTTTGCTTTATCGTGAACAGGAAAAAACTTTATTTTTTTAGTCATTATGCTGTTCCAGGTAGCTGTAACATCAATGCAAGATGCTCGAGATATTGTAGAACTCACTATCCTACGTGATTTACGTGGGACACCATCAGTATCGCATAATGCTTCTAGTGGCTACGCAGTACATCATTTTTTTTTTTGCATTATAAGTTTGTCACGAATAAGTCATAAAAATAAGGTTTGGTGTTTTTAGACATCTCCAAATCAAAGTATGGACAACTCTTTTGTTTCCGAAACAATTGAACCATCGTCATCTATGTCCAATGAAGTGATATCAACAACGATTCGACGGGATGTGAATGGTTCACCAGGATTTAGTGTTGCGAGTGGTACAGGCGATGCTATCGTAATATCTTCTATCGCACCTGGCGGTGCTGCTGAAAAAGATGGCAAATTACGTATTGGTGATCGCGTGCTTTCGGTATGTATGGGTTCTTTGTATTTTTTGTCTACAAGTTTTTGGTCTTAATTAAGTTCATACTCACTTTTATATAATCAAATTACATCATCTTTTTGAGTTTTTTAAAGTTTACTTCCATTTGAGGTGAATGGTACAAATGTCAAGAGTGCACGACATGATCAAGCAGTAGCGTTATTAACGGGGCATAGCGGTAGTGATATCTATTTAGTTGTGCAAAGAGATCGCGGAAGACAAAATCTTACTGTTGCTCCATCTTCCTCAAGGTTCCTTTTTAGGAAATACATGACTGATTCTCATAATGTTTCAAGACAGATATGAAATTGTTTTAGTTTGTCATCTACAAAAACACATACTGTGGCTATTGAACGGATTCCTCAACCAAAAAAATATGGCTTTGGTGATTCTTCTTGGGACGGCAAAACTGAAGTTGGTTGTTTATATGGTAGTTTCATATTTTTTCCAAAATCGATAATATAGTACTAAGTTGACTTCAGTGTGTGGCATCAAGTTCATAATTCATGATATACTCTCAAGTTTAAATCTTTTTAGTGTTGTAAGCAACAGTGTTATAGGAAGTAGAACTTATACGTGAAAATAATTCGCTTGGGTTATCCATTGTCGGTGGCAGTGACCATTCATCGCATCCTTTTGGGATCAATTCTCCTGGTGTATTCATTTCAAAAATAACAGCAAACTCACCTGCTAGTCAGTCTCAGAAACTACGTATCGGGGACAGAATTTTGTCTGTAAATAATGTTAACATCCGCACAGCTAAACATCAGGCGGCAGTTGAGGTATAGCTCTCATAAACTTGTTAGACATTTATTGCGGAAAATTTAAGGCTATGGTTTTTATTACTTTACAGTCCTTTACTGCAAAAATTACTTTTTTATATTTGTTTGTTATCAATAGAAAGCAGCAGTAGCTGGATTATGGCTGAAACAAAGCAAAGAAGCAACTTTTTTTGATTACGACAAAAATTCAAAAAGTATTCATGTGTCTTGAAATACAAGAACTTTTTAGTTCATTGTCTGTATTTTTTGTTGCATACTACTCTTCTTATATTAACAATTTAAGCATGCATTAATTAGAATAGGGATTTTGTTTAAGGGAGATATAGATAATTTTGACACATATTTTTTCAGGAATATCACTCATGTTTTGAATTTCAGGCATTAAAACAAAGTGATAGGACAGTGCGCTTGATAGTAATTCATGAACCGCAACCACCAGGTTTGAGAGAAGTGATAATAAAGCGGAATGCTGGTGAAGCCTTAGGTTTAAATATATTTGGTGGTATCGGTAGTCCACCTGCGAATCCTCTTGATAAGACTGATGAAGGCATCTTCATCGAAAGGGTTCATTTTATCATAAATAAATGAATAAATTATATTTATGCACTTATTATTTTATTCATTCTTTTTTTCTTCTATTTACTATATTTTTTTCGATTCAAACGTAGCTAGGAACATCCGTAAGATGAAAATTAGTTTTATGAAAAAGCTTGATTAATTTAGCTATCAAGCTTACTCTATGTCCAGGTTGAACGCAATGGTGCAGCATCGGCCTCTTCGTTAACAGTTGGAACACGTATTTTAGAAGTTAACGATGAATCTTTGCTGGGATGTTCACAAGAAGAAGCGGCACGTATTTTACGCCAGTCTGGAACTAACGTCAGACTATTAGTCTGCGATGCTTTCTGTACTCCATGCACTGCTGTAAGTTCCTGTTTTCCGAGGAATATTATGTTAATAATACGTTTCATCATCGAAGTATTCATTTTTTAAGCTTTATTTTGAGTTTTTTGATCTACTTTTTGAGTTTATCAGATTTTGAAGTGTATTACACATTTTGTTTCATGTTATATCCTTCTGATATTTTAGACTTAGAGCGATTTTTCTATGTTATAGATTAAATTTTTATTCAGGCATCCGCTCATGTGAGTCAAATAGGAGAACGTCAAGCTGCTGCTTATAATTCTGTTTCAATCGCTGATGCTCAAAAATCGTTGAATACTACTTCCTCACTATCCTTCAAACCATCTTCATCCATTACTTCACCACCTGAAATTACTAGAACTGCGGGGTCTGTTGCTAATGACAATACTTTATCTACTTCTCCGTTACCGCCTGCTTCTGTATTCCCTACTGCGGTGAACTTTTTAATTATTAGTTTATTTTTCCATTTCTTAGGTCTGAAATTGTTTCAAGCAAAGGTCGTGTATAAGGGTCAAAGATAAACTTGTAAAGTGTTCGCATTGTCGTTTTCTGAAAAGTCTCATTCCCATATTATTTGCCTTAGAATAAATTCCAGTGCTGATTTTAAATATAGCAAGAAAGTTCAGGTTTCAGTAAAACTATTTTACCACATTTAAATTATTGTTGATCAAAATTAGCTTTTTTTATTGCAGTTCAATGGTATTCCCAATGTTTCCAAGATCTGTTCGTCAGCTTCAAGCTTACCGCAGACATTATCTTCATTTTCTTCAGCAAACACTACCACATTTTCGGCTTCTATCCCTCGTCCAGTACCTCCTCCGATAGCTCCAAAGCCAAGGATTGTCTCGAATCAGGTAAATCCAAACATTTGCCTTTATACTTTAACATGCACATTATAATCAAGTTTAAGCGATGTTTTATCATGACTGATTTATTTTAGAAATAGTGTCGTAAAAAACTTTTATTAAGTTTTACTTTTAGATCTTATGTTTGGCATCATTTTTCAGTAGAGTATCAGAATTATTTTTAAGATAAGGATAGGTTCGTGTAATTTCCATGAGTGCTTTGTATCTTAACCTTATGCTTTTTTGTTGTGAAAAAGATGGGCACTGAGTGCTTTACATTAATCTTGAATTGCGTGCTGATTTTCATCATTCTTTCTGCTTTTTTTTACTTTTTTTTGCATGGATTTGTATAGATAAATTACATGCCTCCGAATTTGTGGCTATTTATCATAGATTTTATCACTGTTTATATTCGATGATAAGAATTTAAACATAACAAATATTAAACTTTGCGCTGATGATGAAAAAAGCTGCAATTGATGGACTGTTAAATAGACTATACTAAGATAAATTTACGTGAGGTTATGGCGTAGTGTAGTATGATATGGATCTAAATCTGGAAATTGAATGTCTGAAGTTTATAGCATAATTTTGAATATCACACCTTAAAGATTACGTCTAATTTTTTTTACCATTGCGGTTTTTCATCTTTGAAAAATTAATTAGGCTTTTGATTTTTCACTTCCAAAAGTCTTAACTCAAGGGATTGTGAGGTTTAATGCAAAGCATTTGTTGTTTAATTCAGAGTGTTCGTAAAGTAATTATGAACTTTTAAGTAACTTGCAGAAATTATATCTCGCCGTCATACTTTTTTTCACTAGATAGTCCAATAAATTATCTGAAATTTCCAAAAATTAAATCATAGTAATTAGTAACGAAATTTCAACACGTCTAAAAATGATTTAATCCATAGAATGGCACTGCAATTAGTGCAACGTCACCGCTTGCTTCTTTTGACGAACAATCTGAAAATCCAAAAGAATGTACAGTTTCTACATCTCAGGTCCTTTTTTGTTTTTTTAGCTAGAAACGCTAGTTTTTTAATTTTTGACTAATTTCCCGTGAAAGAAAATGGAAATATTCCTCAAATATTTGGTGCTAGAGTTTTTTTGAATGCTATAAACAGTATTGCTTGAAAATGATCGTATGAAAATATTGCACAGAACAGATATAATGTTTAACCTAGAATACAGAAAAAGTATAAGTACTAGTTTTTGCTAGAAAATTTAGTCGGCAAGGGCAACAAAATGCAAAAATACGGAAGAGGAAGAAAATGCTAATTTCAGTCCTCTTCTGCGACTACCGCTTCCTCAACGTGTTGGATGTCAAATGTGAACCCTGAACGTCTGGCATTTACGTCAAAATTAGAAAAATTCGAGCGTGAAATTGAAATTAAAAGGCCAAATACTAACCCTACGACAAGATCTACTTTTCCGCCTGGTTAGCAACTTTTTTCTTAAAGGATGGACTTTTTTGTTTTGTCCTCACCGAAATTATTTAGAGTGGTATGTTCTAGTAATCACTCGTGACGTAAATATGTTAACATTCACATTAATCTTGCAGCAGCCAAAATAATGATCGTTATTAATAAAAAACAGCATGATTTTGACATCATATAATTTGCATAAGATCTTTATTGTCTTTGTATTAACAACACTAACTGCATGACTGCCGTAATTTAAACTGTAAGAACTTTTTCTTCATATTTAAAAGAATTTTCTTCAGTAGTAAGTAGCAGCGAATGTAGACTGATTAGAGTAAGTCTGTTTGGCAGTATTTCCACAGAAGAGTAACAGTTACTTAGGATTTAGAATGTATAATTTTTTGGTTGACATATGTAGGATTTTTATGGCTTTAAAAAAGTTGCTGTAATTTTTATCGTCAACGATATTTTCCGTAATCTGCCATAGAACTGTTTCAGCAAAAATTTTAAAAAGTTGGAGATTCGATGATTTTCATTTTGAAATCTTATTTTTCAGAAACTCATATATCTATTCAGAAATTTTAGACAAGTGGAATTTCGCAGTGTTGTTTATATTTGTTTCGTAGGTAATCAGTCTGTCATGTGGAAAATTAATACCAATGTTGCAAAATCCTTCGCTGTTCTAGAAAATATTGGTAAAACTTTTCAGTCACACAGGATGCTTACGTATAGCGTAAAAGGACCATGGCCATCAACGTACATTGCTGTGGTATCTGTCGGAATATTATTCTTGTAATTCGACGATCGTACATTTCATTTTAGTTCCTTTGTTTTGCTTCGTTTAATCATTCCATTACTCTCTGCTTGATCAATTTCGTATTTTAAGAATTTTCTCCAGAATCATAAGAAATTGTATGGACATGAGTGGGATATATACCACTGTGCATGAGTGTAAATTTATTATTGATTTCGTAGTCTTAACAGATGTTATGTACCCCCAATATGAAAGAAAATTTTATTGATAAAAAATGTATTTCCATCCGAATTATATCGCTTCTAGAAATTCAGTTTACTCCAATCACCCAAATAGTATCACTTAGTTTATAAACACAAAAACTGTCCGTACATCCAACATTGTTTTAATTAGTGATAGAAAGTTGAGACTTACAACGATTTCTCTTTCGACGTAAGAAATTGTATATCTTTTCAAATCAAAAAAGTCCCATCATAGAAGCTTTAATTTCTTTTTGAATTTGTGAGTTGGTTTCATTGGACTAACTTAAGATCAAAGAAGATGAAGCCGCAGAGATTTGGTTCTATTTGTTCTAATCATCTAATCGGTTTAGGAAATTAAGAAAGCTAACTGGAGGTATTTAAGTACTTCACTGCATTTGTTTGTTTTCAATGCATATAGATGTAGTCTTTCTAATTTTGAGATGGTAATGTCCTTTTGCATGTAAATTATTTTAAAACGGTGCGTATTCACTTTCCTTAATATTTGCATGAATCCTTGTTCTTTCTGCTTGTGCTGTGCTTCTTATCAATTCAATTACTTATTTGTATTCTGTCCTTCATTTCACTGTGAAAATTTGCTGAAGAAATGCCTGAACAACAGTGGCTCTTATTATTCAATGTGCTGCTCTGTGTTTCTTGTCCTTCATCTTTTTTTTTTGAAATACTGTATGATTGTTATTTTTTACTGAAAGTAAAAGTTCGAAATTTTATTTGAAAAATTTTTTATGTACAAAAATAATGATGATAGTTTGTAGTATGGTGTGAAGTTTGCCCTGGAAAGTTGTCTATAATATTTCAAAAGTGTTAGCTACTTGTAAAGAAATAATGTAGCGGTTAAGAAATTCCGTTGGTAATGCCTTTTGCATGTAAGTAATTTTAATGTGTTGGCTAAGAAATTCAGTTAAAAATGCCAGGGACTGCAATTGATCTGATCGTGTACGATCTATTGCTTTATATGATTTTATAGACATGCCTTCTGTTGGAAACAGTGCCTTTGATTAATGTAAATGTCTTTAAGAAAAGTAGTTAATGATAAAAATAATTTTTTTATGGCAAACAATCGTAAAATTTGTCTTAGTTATGTATTACAGCAAAAAAACCATTATTAAATGAAGATGAAGTTCGAAAAATGAAAGAAGAAGAAAGTAAGAAGGTGGCGAGTGGATCTTTACAGATGTCTGTAGGTCTTGAGAATGATGAACTTGATTGCTCTTTTGAACATATCCTCAATAACAGGTTTGTTTCATTTATTTAGTCAATCTGCTTTCAATGACTGCTTATATCACTTGTGTTTCGAGAATAATGTCAGCAATCAAAAAGCAACATTTCTTGTGTAGAAGTGTTAGATGTTTATATTCAAAACAAATTATGTATTTTATGGTAGTGATAAGATAATTATTGCTGATGTTTCGCTTTACATTGTAGTTACTACTACTTGAATGGTCACTGTTTTTATCTTTTTAATTGTATTTGTGGCTACTGGTTATTCTTATATTGTATCTGTATCATAGAGCTTTAATTTTTAAATATACAAGTTGTCATTCACCTGATCATAGTTACAATGAAGCTAAAAGGCAGCACAAACTGGAGGATATACTTTTAGTGCGGTACCACCTCGAACGATGCCAACTGTGATTCGAACAAAGAAAGCAGAGAATCGAATGGCAGCATGTTCTTCTGCAATTTCCGGTGGTGAACCTTTGAATTCAGTTGAACGAAGAGCTTTAGAATACCAGAAACGACATGAATGGCGGCAAGCTAGGTAACATTTTCATTCTATCTTTAACTGCAGTAACTTTTGATGTGGTGAAGACGGTGATGTTATAAGTTTTGAGATTAAGAAAGCTATGCTGTGATGTGATGAAATTGTCTTACAGATTAAAATCTTTGGAAGCAGATTCGAAAGCAGCTGAGGAAGTTATGCAACAGGTGGAGCAAATTAACAGTGTAAGTTCTTTGATGAAAATGAAGGAAATATATTGCTGTTTTTCTTGCACGTTTGCGTGGTCTTTTTATTTCAGAGGTTAGCTAATATAACAGAAGAACAGAGCAACTCTCCTTTGCCGGTGAATGAGAGGATTCTGCAAAATGAAACTTCATTTGAACATAATGAATATATCGATCCAGTTACGGGTGCTAGCACTGTTTCACTCGTTGAAAGTAGCATTACTCAGAGAGAAGTAAATTTTTAATTTCTGGCCCTAAGATTGTCAATTTTCTTGACCGTCATGCGATTTATTTATTACAGATAGAAAAATCAACTACGGTGGGGAATGAATCAAATGCTGAGATAGGCAGTAATTCGGGAGAACTTCGAGAGATTAACTTTGCAGACGAAAGCTGATTTGAATCGGGCTGCATGCATGTTAGCTTGATTTGTTCCTAAAAGTCCTGTTATAGGAACCAAAGTTCTTGAAGTGTCTTAAAATCATCATACCCAACAATTAATTCAAACTTTAAAATACTAGAAATTGCTCTTGAGTTGACTTCTCAATGGTTTTTGAAATGCTAATTGTAAAAGCGAATTTACTGGCGATTCAGCTTCTAGAAAATTTCTTAAAGTCAGCTTACACTCAAATTTGTACTGATTTCATACTTTGCATGCGAAAAGAGATCACTCTTGAAATATTTTAAAGTTTATTCAGTAAAGCATTTATATGTTACTGCGTTAAAATTAATAACTCTAGGACAGACATACAGTATTCGAAATACTGTTAGTGTTACTTGAGAACGTTTTTACATTTACAAATAATAATTTTCTGAAAAAGTTCGAAAGTTTTTATTCAATGTTAATAGCTAGCTTTGGTTCTTTATCCATTGTTCACTTTCATTCGCTAACTGGGAACCTAATCATCATCAAGTGTTAATTATGTTGAAATATCTCTACTTCTTGGTATTTTTCATAGTTTATCTTTTAATTTCATGTATTTGCTTTCTAAAATTTTCACTTCATTTAGTGGCGTGAAGAAAAGTACTCAAAAATGCATAACTGTTTTTGACGCTAAATTCTGTCTTCACAATTTCACTTTGACAAATCCAATTCATAAGAAACAAGGTAGGTAGCGGTGAAACTTGCATATTTAATTAAAGTCATATTAGGACAAGTTGCCTCATTCATGGGGAAATTTTTTTGTTGTTGAATGTGCCTCATTTCTTCCCTAGCACGTTTTTTTTTGTGTAATATCTATTCTTTTTCGTCATTTTTGCTTCTTCCATACCTAATTGTTATGCCTAGCATGTGTTCATTCAATAAAATTAGTTTGTTTTTGAGAAGAGCAGTTATAATTTATTCAGAATATGAATTAAGAACTTAACGATTCAGATCAGAAATAATAGGTTTTAATCGAACAAAGGCTTGAGTAAGATTTTGTTACATATCAAATGTTTTATTTATAATGTTTATTGTTATCTAGTGGATCCCTTCTTTTTATTTGTTCATTATGCAATAATTACTTTGTTTGTGGCAAAATTTCCGAAAACCTGATCATAGTTGTTTTTTTTTTTTCACTTTCTGAGCTAAATTATTAACATATGTATGGTGCCTAAGAATGCAATCAGATATTTCGAATTAAAATGGGAGGGTTAGAAAATAAACCTATATAAAGGGTTAGTTTTGAATAGGTTGTGATTTGAGGCCTCTCTTCTGAAACTGGTACATCTTGGGCAAGCTTATTTTTGGGTAATGTAGTATAGTTTAAGATGTGAAATTGTTTTAATTCTCGACTGTTTTTTGAATATGACTAGAAAATGTAGTTACAAGTGATGGTGTCAGTAAATAATGGTAATTCTGAAATTCAAGAAACATGATATTTCTATGTTATTGCTATCTATTATCACTTTATTACAATATCTATTATATTGTAGCTAGTAATAAAGAATTGTGGTAATTTTGATGTTTCGTTATCAGTTCGTTTCCATGCTGGTTGTGATATTTTTAAGTTATCAGTGCTTCCACTGAATTCTGGTTATGTAGTATGTTTTTATGTGCTTAATTAATGTATGAAGAGAGCAGTTTGAAATTCTGTTCAAAGTGATTATGAATTATAATCATTGAAAGGATTTTTGATTATGATATTATTGTTATCTGATTGATTACTGCTATAATAATGAGTAAACGATGAATTATTAATTAGTATTTGCTCTATGAAATGGACAATTTAAGTTAGAAAAGAGAATTTCCAATTGGTATTATTTAAATAAAGTGACATAGGTTATTTTCGCGTGTTTGAAATTGATCCAAAATTATTTTGGAGTGCATTTTCTCATGGAGGTCATAGGTCAAAGTGATGTAAATACAAATGGCGGTTAGGTCATTCAGAGTAAGAAATATGGTCTGTAAGTTAATTGAGAAGCAATGACAACTAACAAGATCAAATCACATGATCAAAGCAAACTGTAACAAGATCAAGTCGATTCATGAAGTTATTGGGTGCTTGAGGGAGATGTTATGAAGCATATGAATTCATTTTCGTTAAGTTTCTTGAATGGATTGTATCATGAAATATAAACCAGAAAACATTAGGTTCTCACGTTTGCCGGTATAACTCACTTAATTTCTCCTGTGACAATACTTTTGATCTGTCTTGCTTTCCGATGATGGCTGACTGTGGCAGTATTTGTACTGCGAGCAACACACCTTTGAATTATTAGATTTCAGTAAATTTAAGTGAGGTATTAAAGCTGTCGCTGGCACTTGCCATACTACCTGCAAGGCACTGCATGAGGCCGATTAAAGTTGTTGACATATGTCAGTACTGCCTGAAAGAAGTACCATCTGGGTTGGCGAAGTATTCAGGGACTTTGTGTGAACTTTACTTGGATGGAAATCATATAACCTTCCTTAGTAATGTATGTAATATATATTTTATTTTTATAGAACTGGTAGCAAAATGCTCAGAGTTATTTTTGTTAATTATTGCAAGTTTTTTGTTTAATGAGTAGTTATGCTGATAAAATTTTCTTGGTGCTTGCCTGAACATGATCGCCTACTGATTAGATTTTTGGCAGTTATGAATGTTTCTATTACTGCTGTGCAACGGTTATATATTTATGGTAATTCCGGTTAAGTTTAGATTCCGGAGACTAATTCAATCATCTTGTTTTGACGCAATTTACTTTCGATCATACTTGTAGTTTGTTAATAATAAATTAAAATTTACATCTAGTGTATTATTAAATATTGTTGTAGGTTGTGTTTGAATGCCAAAGTTTGCAAAAACTTTCGCTAAACCATAATAACTTGCTATGTCTACCGAAAGAAATAGGGCGGTTGACGCGTCTCCGAGAATTATCTCTAGTCGACAATGGTATTTCTGTGTTTTTGCATGCATATTAAAATTTATTAATTTTCTTAATAATTTTTCCATTTTTACCAATTTTATTGGGTAAGGCTTTACGTCTTTATTTTTCACTCACCTCGTTGGAATCGAATTATAAAAATATTTAAAAGCAGTTCAGTAAAGCTTATGACTAATTATGTTTATTGGTTTGTAGAGTTATCGGATTTGCCTGTTGAAATAATAAAATGCATGAACTTGCAAGTACTCGATCTTAGTTTTAATTCTTTAACAAGGTTCGTTTTCAATAAGTTCACATTTTATTTGATATAAGTGAAATTGTTTATCCGATAAAGTTTGCTTTTATGCTTTAGTTATCTTTCTTTATTTATAGGAAACGATTTACATTCATTAACTTTATGTGTGCATGTGTGTATTGTGAACTATTGCTTTGCCTTTCCGTAACTAATGCGCATGTGATGCAAAATAATTATAATTGCTTGAAGATTGCCAATCGTACTCTTTCAAATGCCTTCGCTGATTCACCTGAATTTATGTGACACATCACTGTCATATTTGCCCAGCAGTTTTGGATTACTTACTAATCTTCGCTTTCTTGATGTAAGCTTTTATATGTTTTGTTATATTAAAACTCTTATAATTTGTGCTTGACTGCTGATTATATTTTGGAGTATTTAATGTGCTGAGATAATCTGAGTTTGCTGTAGTTAATAAAAATGCTTTGCTTGTTTTGCTTCAGTTTGTTAATAATTAGCAAATCATTGTACTATGCTTCTATAGACATCTGAGTTTATTTTTAGCTGCGCGAAAATCAGCTGCGAATATTACCCGATGCGATTGGAGATTTAAAAGATTTGAAATATCTGGATGTGGGAAAAAATAATCTTATTGAGTTGGTTAGAATTCTGTTATTTTATTTTTTTGTTTTGTTAATTGGATCATTATCTTTTCGTTTAAGTATTATATTTTTTCCTGTACTTTGTCATAACGCTCATGACAAATTTAAATGGTGCCTAAACTACTGTTTATTGTAGATGGCATGTTCCTTAATTTGTGTTTCTTTTAGCCTTCTGCAATCGGCCTTCTGAATGGAATTGAGGAATTGCACGTAGATGGCAATTATTTAACTTCATTACCAATGGAACTGATAAGCTGCAAAATGTTGCAGATACTGGATATTTCAGAAAACGGCATTAAAAATTTGCCGTCAAATTTAGGAGAGCTCAACAATTTGAAGGAACTGTTGCTTGCAAATAATGCAATCACCAAACTCCCGTCATCTTTAGGTAATCATTGATATGCTTGTGCATTTTTCTACGAGAACGCAAATGAACTGTGTTAATTCATCCTATTTTACCTGTTTTTGTAAACGGTTCTCCGTTTTGTTGTCAGTAACTGTTTACCAGCTGTCTATTTTTTAATACTTGAATTTTCCAGAGGTTTTTTTGCGATAACATTGACTGCCATCTTTCATTCAAAAATTTTTTCCATATTCAGGCATTGTTTATAAACTCTGACTTTAAACATAAAGAGTGTTTTGCTGTCGCCCCTAACAGAATTACTGTTTCTGTAAGCTTTTTAGGATGTCTGGTGAAACTAAAGTTTTTGTCAGCATGTTGTAACCAGCTTGCACAATTGCCGGATGCAATTGGAAGTTGCGAATCACTTGTCGAAATTCGTTTAGTCAAAAATAATTTAAAGGTTACTTGAATTCTTTGTATTGAGGATTTATATTTTTACGTATTATTTAAATCTTATTAATTTTTAATTGTAGGAATTACCTCTCAGTATCGGAAATTTAAAGAAATTAGTCACATTAGCGCTTGATGAAAATCATATCATACAACTGCCTCCAACGGTAATTTATGGTTTCAGATTCGAAATTACTCATCTGCCTTTTTTATTGTCGGTCGTTCACTCTTAATTATTACTTTTTGATTGCAGCATTGTTTTGATTGATATAAAATAAAAAGCTTACAAATAAGTTACAAAGGAAAAGGAGTAAATTGTTTGAGTAATTTTTTCCTCGTCACGGAACTTGATTTTTGAACGAAAAAACAATTGCAGTCATGTAAATTCATTGTTTGACTAACAAAAAGGTATTCAGATCGGTTATTGTCAAAATTTGAAGTATTTGACGCTGCGAAGTAATGACTTAAATGAACTTCCTTTTGAAATTGGTCGTTTGCAGAACATACGTATCATTGATGTTATTGAAAATAAACTTTTTTTCTTACCATATTCAGTCAGCGTTTTGAGCAAGATGCGAGCTCTTTGGTTATCGTTTACTCAGGTAATTTTGATTGCCAATCAAAAAATAATGCCATTACCACATCTCATATCCATATTTAAAAGTATGCTAAGAAAATTTTCTTCTTTCCATCAAGTACCAATTTTGTTGCAATATTTCTCTCAGAAAACGCCATTGCCGCGACTTGTTATCGCAAAGGATTCAGTGACTCATATCAAAGTTCTTACTTGCTATCTCTTACCTCAAGGAAAGTACCAAGGTAGTCTCTGCACTTGAACTCTTGTTTACTGTCCATTCTCACTTCATTTCTATAACAGCAAATGGTTGTGAAAGCTCTAATAACTCAATTATATTTATATAAAATTGATTGTAAGTTTTATTGAATTGTTGTAGGAGACAAGATATAATTAAGCTTATTGTATCCTACTTAATTCAATACTTCATACGAAACTTATGTAAAGAAGCTAGTTTCTTTCACGTAGTATATTATTTAGCTGAAGCCGGGCAACCCTGTTCTAAATCATTACATGGTGTCTCATTTAGCGATGAACCGGAAGAGAGAAGTTCTGAATTGGGGCTCTTTCAACGAAAAGGAACTCCATATCCAAAATTTAGAATCAGTCGTAATTCGATGCGTAGAAATTGCATTGATGGGCATTACATTTCACACGTACATTTTCTTGTTGATTTTTACTACCACTTAGTCATAGTCTTTACTCATTCCATTTACTTCTGTACTCTCAGTTAATTGAATGCTTGAATTCACTGTGAAATTAATCATAATTGACGAATTTTAGTGCCCTTTCGAAATACTTCTAATTAAAGTTTGGTTGTTTGCGTGATCAGTCTACTTGCAGAAAAAAGAGAGTGATTTGGTCAAAAAGCCACAGAAAACTACTGACTGTGTGAAGAGAATAGATCTTACAGACAAGTTTACATCAGTAGATTTAGATCTAGAACAAAAGAAAAAGAACATAAACGAGGTAAGGAATATTGCAATTGGTTTCTAGCATTGTGAATGCTTGTTTATGACGAGTATTGTTTGGCTAAAAGAGCCTACTCCAGGCATGTGTAGCCGGCATCTTGATATTCTGCTAAGTTTTCTTTCAGAAGAGTAGTATGACTGTTTTGAGCGCAGTATTACCTACAGACATTAAGAAAAGTACCTTTGAAGAAATTAGACAGGGTTATTTTTTCTCAGTTTCACGAAATTTGGAAAGTGGTTTTGGTTTTACTATTGTTGGTGGCCGCGAATCAAAACCGTACAAGGTGGAATCATATTATTTATATTAGGAATGTCCTGGTGTAGTGTTTTATCGTAATGTTTAATATTTTTTTATCAGGGTTTATAATTTTTGTTGAATTACTTGTTAAAAAGTGTAAGCTTCTTCATTGCATGCTCTTATAATAATAATCCATGAACTTTTGAAATCAATTCTATAGAAATCCTTTGCAGGAAAATGACACAGGTATATTCATATCAAAGATTGTTGTTGGCAGTCCAGCAGAATTAGCAGGACTGCTTCCGGGAGACAAAATAATTTTCTTTAATGGTGTGGATGTTCGCAATGAATACCACGATGTATGTGTTTTGATCACTATGATACACTCTTTCAATTCTTATATTTTTTCTAAACATCCATCTTGCAGACTGTTGCTGAGATGATGAGGAAGGTTATGGTGTTAGAGTTGGTGGTTCTACGACAAAATTCTCCTCAAAAGCAACAATTAAGCTTTTTTCTTGTATAAATTCATATTAAAAGTTTTAGTACTTGCATCACAGAAAATAATACCTCAAGTGTATGCGATATTCTATTTTTGAAGAACTGTTGTAATGTTGTCATATTTTGAGATTGGTTTTAGGCGAATGAGGAATATAAGAACGAAAATAAAACTTTAATTTCAAAAGGAAGTCCGTCATTGGAAATTTCATTGTTAAATACTCAAAAAATTGTTACTAACTGGTTGAAAATCCACTCCAATGAAAAGTTAGAGAATCCTGGGACGAAATTTCAAAATGTTAGAAACAAATATTCGATTCCATCTTTTTAATCATATTGTTTCGATGAGGAAAAGACATTTCAAATAGGGGCAAATTCAGTTAGATATTGCTTATGTTGGAAAAAAATGCAGTTTGTGTGTCAAGTGCATTCTTCTAATATTTTGGTACATCAGAATGATTAAATGATCAGAAATGTGACGGAATAGGGATTATAAATGATCTTCGTCGAAATCCCTACCTAGTTATTTGACAGATGATTCGCATCGACTTTATGCTTATAATATTGTGTTACTATTCTTTTAAGAATGAGCGTGAGGAAGTTGGAACTGCCCAGAAAAGAAATAAGCGAGAAAAACCTCCAGTTCCTCCGAAGCCATCCAAAATACATCTGTCATCTGTTAGTTTTAAGTGTTTTTTGTATAAAAAATTAGCCTTATGAATACAACAGATTTGCTCAATTTTTCTTGTCCTTTATTAAATAGCACATAACTCGTTCTGCTTTTTTATTGTTTTATTATTTTCTATTTTAATCATTTTTATCTTTATAATTATTTAATAATTTTTATAATTTTCTTGATATTTTATCAGTGTTACTGTTTGATGATCTACCGTTTATCTGTTTCAACAGACTTGCATACTGAATTCTATCCAGGTAATGAAAGAAGTCGAACACGCTAATTATGATAATATGTTTTCAACAGTTGTGGATTGTGCTTCACCTCATCCAGTTAGCACTTCTTGTTCAGAAAATGCTGAAGAAATAAGTTTAGGTAATTTTTTTTTTGAATCCTATCGGTAATTTCATTAAAACATTGAACTTCATGGTTATCAAGTAGAATTTTGTGCATCCATAAAAGTAATTGTTATGTTTCTTAAAAGTAACTTTTCATGAGAAAAAATTAATTTGAAATTCATCTTTATATGCTTCGATTTCCTCGTCAGTTTTCCTGTTGCCAGTGATACATCTGAAGCAGAAATATCTAATTAGCATGAATTTTTGCTAGAAGATAAAGCCTTGAAAAATTGTACACTGCGCACTGTGTGGTCATTTGTAATGAAGTTCGTCATGCTATTAGTCATTTTTTGATTCTAATTTTTTGCAAAGTATTAAGTATTAACTTCAGTTACAAAGTTTGAGATTTAAATTTCTTTCTTCATTGTATTTCATTTCATAGTGTCTCGACATACATTCTTCAAAGTTCTTAATATAAATGGTTCTAAAAAAATCACTGTAATTTTAATTTGAAAGCTAATGAAAATTTTCAAATTTTTTGCATTTAGGTACTTCGCAAAAAGTTGAAAGTTTTTGATTTATTCCAGAACTTGCTAGAAATGAAAGAGATAATAGTAGCATCAAAGCTGAGAAACCTGTATTAAATGTGGTGTCATGCAAAGTTTCAGATGCTAATGAAAGAAATTGTACTGCCGAAAGGTTATTAGAAAAAGTTAATTTGAAATTTTTTATATTTCGACCAGTTTTTGACAGTTTCTTTCATTTTTCAATAGTTTTTTGAAGATTTTTTTAGTATGGTTAAAAATGGCAATGGCAGTTCTGAGGGAGTAAGTTTTAGAGGAAAACCACAAACAACAGAGTCATTGGTATTGAAAGCATAAATGAGATGGTTCAAAACGGTTTAAATACTACTCACCATGTCAGTGAGTTTTGCTTGAAATCCCTGCACCTCATGTTAACATTGAAATAACGAAACCTTTCTTTATCAGTGAAATGTCAGAACCAGAAAATTTTTATCACTTAAGTAATAGGGCAGACAATTCTACATCAGTTTATTCATTAAGATAAAAGTTGTATCATTATATAATTAATATATATCTATTGAGGTGTGGACGTTTAGGTGAAATTTGATAAAATTGTTCACGTGAATTTTATAAGCAACAAGTAATTTATTAGCTAGTATAGTATAATAATTCGTTATATTCTTTTTATGTAAACTCGTTTTTGTATTTCTCTTTGTAATTGTGATATTTGTGCTATTCGTTTTTAGCAGCTTGTTATGTGCATATTTATTTTTGAAGAAGCGTTTCAGTAATGCATGTCAAAAAATGAATGGAACTGAAGATAATAATCATCGTCAAAGAGGAAGTGAAATAATGCTGAATGCTTGCTTGTAAAAATCGTCCGAACTGTTAAAAGTTGTGTGAATATTTATTCAGTATTTCGCTATTATTTGTTTTTGCGAAGAAAAGCCTAAAATGAAGAATGATATTAAAAAATTGTATTCTAGTATACGACTATTGATTCTGCTTGAATTTGACGTTTTCGCAAGTAAAAAAAAATTCATTTGCTATTGATGTATGGAATAAGAACTGAGCTTTCTTACGAATACAGATTAAATTAAATTTTAATGCATTCATATTCTTTCTTGTATTCTTTACTGAGTCAGTCATATGCCTAAGCGAAATTTATTCTTTGTTGTAATGCTATTTGATTATTCAGTACATATTGTTTTGTAATAATTTCGTTATCGCAAATTCGATTAAAATCTGATCAAATTTTCATCCATCTGTTTGTGTTGTTTACTTGCGGTGCAACTTTATCATCTTGTTTGGTTCGCATTTCTTCGCCTGTACTCAGATTTTTCCCTCTCTTCGATTGTATAACTAAATAACACAGCACATAGTTAACACTGTCATCATTTCATTCATTCTTGATGATATTAGATTCTAGATATATTTTTCATTATTGAATTCCCTTTGCAAAATTTGTCCATGTTTTATAGTCGTTCTCTTTTTGATATATTTTTAATGGTATTTTAGTCTTAAAGATGCGTGCCACAGTTTTCTCGAATAAACTTATTTTTCTTAGATGAAATTGTGTGAACTTGACTTGTAATCATGATGACAATCTTTTAAGTGGAATATCATTGTTTGCTTTGTGATATTTCTGAGACTATCGTGGTGTGATATTTCAAAATTAATAAAGTTAACTTCATGAGAAACTCATTTATCACCGTGAATTAACAGCATTGCATGAGAACGTATGGTGCGGTCATGTTACTGAGAATATTCCTTCGATTTATTGGACTTCCTTTCATTGAAAAGATTCGACGATGACCGGGTTCTCTCATCTTTTGGGAGTCAGAAAGATTTGGAAGTCATTTATCAACACTGAAATCTTTGATTTGCTAGTGCTGTGTAAATGTATGATTGGGGCGCAAAGAAGCTGAATCTTGGATTGCTTCGTGAACTACACGTAGAATTTATTTTCCGTCGTCAGTGGAAAAGGCTGCACGTTGTGGTTTACTCAAAGACCGAGGGTTTTTTCGGTGCAGTTGACTGGGATGTCTGCTCAAGGCCACAAAGGAAACCTCCCTACGAGTCCGTCTTATGTGCATGCATTCCCTGTGATCATTTTATTTATTTTGCATATTTTAAGTTGGAAAAAAACAAGTCTTTTTAAATTATTAACGCTTATAAATAAGTGTTTACTTTGGAACACGGGAGTAATTGTATAGACTAGATAAATAAGCAAACGTTAAGTTCACAGAGTTACGCTTGAATATTAGTGACATTAGCAAAATTTTAGTTTGAAGAGCAGTTTCATGCAGCTTGAAAAAGCTACTCCAGCTGTCATTGTTTGTACTGCATTTCAAGTTCAATAAAGTAATAACTTATCTATTATCATAAAAGCACGGAATACAATAATGTAAGCAATCACCTATCAGTTCACACTGCAGTACCATAGTATCCCATCAATTAGATTATTAATTAGTCTCTTGCAAGGTGTAAGTTGTTATAGCAAATGTAAGCATCGGAATCGATTTAATATATTACCGTTGCATTCGTAATTAACACTTGTAATAGTTTAATTTGTCTGATTATTGTTATCGTGATCACTGCGCAGTTACCATATTTTCATTCGCATGCATAATTATCGATAGTATCAGCGCAAGATGAGGCGTACTTCCTTCTTTACACCTCTGCATTTCGCTTTTAATTCTTTAAACTACTAATTAACTAACTATTAATTTTGTTTGTGTACAAATTTTGATTGTAATTCTTTGCTGAATATCACATATCCTCTTTCGTTCTATTTTAGAAGCCACTGTATTTCACATTTGAACTTTAACTCTGAATTGTAATTGCCAGCCTCATCGCATGTAACTAACTATAAGGAGAGGGACGTGATTCCGATTGTTACGTATGTTGTGTATAGAAAAAGATATCAGCCATACTTTGTTTAATTATATATATGCACATGCCATACTTTTTTGCAGAAATTTTATTCGAATTCTATTTGAAAAAAAGGAAAGAGATTAATGCTTCTTTATTTTCTTGAGATCTTACATACTATTAATGAGTAATTAATTGTATATTTCTGCGTTTTGTTCTATCTGCTTTATTACTTCAGAATCTATAAGTTGATTTCTAGATTTTATTATGACTGAATGAAATTAATTTTTAGATTGTACTTAAAAGGTTATCTAAAATTACTTTGAAACAATTAATCCAGATAAATGATTTTTGGCTTAAAATTATCATGATCGTTGGTAAGAGTACAAAACAAGTAAAGAAGCAATGTTAACTATACGAATTATTGAAAACAGTATGTTTAAAAGTCTGAAACATTTCAAGCGTTTTGGTATGGTAATAGGAGATTGAACCAAATTTAATTAATTAAGAAAATAGCCGACAAATTATTCCACTCTCATCAGAAGTAAATACTATGGAAATCTGGAAGGCACGTTTTGATCTTAACAGCTTTGAAGACGGAATTAAATGCCTTGATTATATAATACAACCATAGTAATAAATATTCACGCAGAAGATAAATGAGTTTTCTCAAAAAAATTGGCGTAGAGTAATTACATGCTAGGAAATTTATTGCGTCTCAAAAAAATTTGAAATCCATTATAAGCGTGTAGGGTCAGGAAAAAAAATCAGCAGCGTTATAAGATTACATTTACGTTCGTGACCCACAAAAGATCAGTAGTGATGACCCTTCTTGTCTTGTTTCGAAAGTAAAAACTTGATAGACTACGCAGATTTTAATTAATTGTCAGGACTGCTAAACTGCCTACATGGAAATAGATGAAAAGTTATGGTGTAGAGGTAATAAATAAGTTGAAAAGATGTGCACATTTGGCAAATGAAGTGGCGAATTGATCAAAAACTATTTCAATTATATAAAATTATCAAAGTAGTATTCTCTGTAGTTTTTGACCATACACTGATGTTTATCACAATTACACTCGTAACAATTTGCAGTCTTAATAAGGTTTTATCGACTGATTGATTGATTGATTGAATTATTAAAATAAACTATCAAAAATTTTAACTTATGACACTGTTATTGCTTGTAATATATTTTTTGAAAAATTGGAATTCTCTTCAAGCACTTGAAAAGATTTTCCAATATTAATAATTAAGCAAATATCAGCGAAACAAACTGGAAGGCGACGGTACCAGGCTTGTGTCATCCAACACATCCCACAGGGCCTGGCGAGGAAGAGCCTAAGCCTTGCCATTTTTGGCATTTTGGCTTTGGCTTGAAATACCAATGGCCCCAATCAATTCTTCCATCTCTTGGCTAAAAATTACAACTGCAAATAAAAAAGATAGCTAGCTAATTGTTGGATGAGTCATTCTGCTTTTGCTCGTTTTTGTCATTCAATCTATCCTTTGTTAAATGCAAAATAAATAAGTGAATAATAGCATGAAGCTCAATCTCAATCGCTCATAAATGCTTCGTATTTTAAATCATGCATTAGTATTTGATTTAAATCTCTTCTCATTTAATTCTCAAAATTTGAAATCTGATTTTTCTTTGGATTTTAATTCAAAAATCAAAAAGCGCTACGCAAAAAACACTGTAAACTATGTTTTGAATTTAATTTGTTAAATTCTTTCTTCATTTTATGAATTTTACCATGTGCTTGTCATTTGGATCCTCGACTGAGCACTTAGAAGACTCGTTTTTTAAATTCTATATTGAACCGCCAAAATTTTATTGAAGTACCGTTTGCATTCTATCAATTATGGCTATTGTTTTATTCGATTTTATCGAAAATTTTTAGATTCCAAATATTATTTATAACTTTGCATTGATTTACAGCTTTCTGTATTGAGCTAATTTTCAATCAGAGTGAATAATTACTGTTCTTCTCAATTTCTTCATACTGCTTCTCAATTGTTATTAATTTAATTATTTCAGTTTAAGAATTTCTTGATTTTTTATTTTAATTTCGTATTTTCATGCTTTTCTGTCCTAATTTTATGCATAAATGCAAATATTTGTGGTGCTTTTCTTCAAAAAAGAAAGTATTAAACACAGTTTGTGTTTCGTTTATTCCCTTTGATCGTTTAGCATTTATGTAAGTTTCAACTCGAAGGCATTTATTGAGAAGGCTTCGCTTCTTGCATTTCTGCTCCGAAAACATTCACCTTTTATTGTCTTTCATTCCCACATGTCTGCAGTACTATTTATTTCTTCTGTTAGTAGCGACATAATTCGCAAGTCTATTATCAACGCAAATTAACACATCATATTTATAGTAAATACTAATAATAATATTATTATTATTATAAACAATAATATTAACAACAATAATAATAATAACATCATGTGCAGCAGGTCAGGGGTTAATTTTTATTTCTGTCTTCTTCATTGTCGCGCTCGATCGTGTTCTGGCACTCTCGCTGTACTCGACCGGCAGTCCGTTTTGCTGATTCCGGTACACTGGTCGAGTGCTTTCCTATGACTTTCACGGAGTTTCCTCCAATAGTCTCATCTGTTTTCCATTCGTTTTCAGTTAAGATTTCAGGCTCCGTTTTTTTCAATTAATCCTCCATTTCCTGCTTTCCTGCTTTGTGATGCGACCGATTAGCTGGCAGCTCAACCGCTCGGCAACTCGTCAGAGCCGAGCGATATATTATAATAATAACAATAAGAAATTCATATTTTACTTGCTTAAATAATAATAATGTTAGTAGTAGTAGTAGAGAATGAATCTTATTTTGTAATTTTTTAATGCCTATGTCAAATTTATATTATTGATTAATTAATTCATTCTCACTGATCAAAGAAATTAGGAAAATGTCGAGAAAGAATAGCTGATGTAAAATTAATGTAACTGTGAAATCGTATGAGTAATTAATGACTTAAAAAAAGATTGGCCATCAGTTGTTGCCTGTAGAGAAATTCAAGAACAATGATAAATATACAATTTAAAGAAATCACCACGTAGAGAAATTCACGTTTTAGAAAATTAAATCAGTTTCCAGATGTTTTTTGAGTTCATTCCGCTATCTGAATGCTATTTTCTGTAAATTCGGTTGTTTATGCAAACTTTTCACTTCTTTGCAAATTTTCAAAATATGATGATGGCCTATGAACTTGGTAACAGTGATTTTCATGATCTCGAAAAGTAATAAAAGGGATAAAAAATGATGTGGGAACATTTAGAACAAAGATCTTTGTTTTTATGAGAAATTTTAAAATTAATCTGAAAATTGGACAAGAAATGGAAATTGAATAGAACGACAGGTGGTCTGAGTGTGTGCTTGGCTTACCTGCGGGATGACATCATGAAGGTCGTTTCCAACATCGCAAAAAATTTGCATGATTATTATTTACTCGATAAGGCGTGCATGTGGTGCGCATTGGTCATTTCACGTATTATATGACTTGCATTAAATTAGGACGATGTGCTTATTACAATAACTCTTTGAATGATGGATTAAAACTGAAGAAATTTTAAGATGTGTCTACCTTCTCTATCAGTGATTTGTTGTTGTCAAATACTGAGTTCAAATCAGATCTGATCTGATTAGATATTATTATTCGCAAAACACAAAGCATTACATAGATTACTGGTATGATTGTGATTGATAGTGTATTATTATGAGTTGATAAATATTATTGATAAAATTGATTGGTGACAAGGTGCAAATCAAATATCAGTGAGAATAAATCAGAACTTTGATAATTACAAAATGCTAATTAAGACTATAATAGCATTTGATCCAGTGCTAATGCTAAGTTTTTATGATAAAAATGATTAATGAGTTGGAAAGGTGGATATGACAGGCTGTGACAGAAAGTAAATACTTACTTCATCTTCTAATACATTAGTTTTTCGAAGTATTCTTTGAGAACTCGTAAAATGTTAATCAGTTTTCTTTTTGATTACTTTTAATGTTGAAAATTTGCATTTTCAACAAAATCTGCTGTCTTTTCGCGTTTTTTCTTTACTTTTCGTGTTTGCGCAAGAATAATAATGGCTGAGCTGAGACACGAAGGACTGTCTTCAAAGATTCAGTATTTGTGACCAATGGTTTAACGAATTAAGATGGCAGATGCAAGCTATTTTTATAATCATTTAATGATTTTATCGAGAAGAATTTAAAACTAAATGCGATGGGATACTGTATTTATCCAAAAAATATTATTCATTTTGGTACAAAATTGTTTGCAAAATTTTAAAAATTGTGACTTCATTTTTTTGATTTTACCTATTATATCGCACACTATTATAATAATTAAGATTGGTGATAAATTTCGCATATTGTGCGCAAATGCATGCTTATTTACAGTTCAGTCCAAAAATATAAAATATTTAAACAAATGCTAAATATTTTATCAATTATGTACAGTGCATCGATGTTATCCGCTAAGTAACTTACATTCTTGCATCTGTTGTTTGGCTTTTGTAAAATTAGTCAAATTTGTTCCTTTAGCAAATTTCCGATTTTAATAAAACGCAAATTTTTGCACAAAAAAATGAAACAATTAACTTTAATGCTTTTGCATATTTGTTTGTATGTACCATTCAGTCTTTTTTACAGGACGATTATTCGCTCTTCCCATTTTATGCTTCCGTGTTAACGACTTGCAATTGCTTCTGAATTACGCAGGCAAACATTCTGAAATTTTTTGACGGTTTTGTACGCATTTTTTAATATTTACTTGTGAATTTTATTTTAAAACAAAGCAAAACTTTCCAATATTTACTCTTCTAAAGTTATGATAAATAAATTATTAAAATAAGTTATTATTGAAATAAAAACGTATTGAAAAAGCTTACTAATATTAATAAAAAAGTTCATTCCATTGGCTTTTTGGATTTGTAATTTACAGCATTTAATCACAGCAACGTCAGTAATAATAATACTTTTATGCAAATAAGTATCAGACATATTTAGTACTGACAAATGTAATTTTCATCTTCTATTGCATACAATAAAAACATTAAGTACAATTATAGTAAAGTTTAGCACAGTGTTTGTTTGTTATTCGAGATTTCCGAAACATCTAAAAATACTTTTTTAACACTCTAAAATTTTATATTATTAACACTTCTAATATTGATTGATAGCGATGCTATATTTAGTACTGTGCTAGAACTACCATTATCTACCATTAGTGCTTTAGTTACATTAATTCGTTCAGTGATGATAGATAAGCAGATGCAAATTTTAATTTGCTTCTTGTCTTGACAGTTCATCAAGGAGTTTACTCTTGTATTCATTTCTCTTATCCAGAGTGATAATAGTTCAGTTCAGCTTTGTGGCTAAGGCTAATCCTTGCTGTGCTGCCATATCGATGACAGCTATGAAATTTGACTAAATAAAAAATGTTGTCTGATTTTTCTTTCTTTTTCATACAACCACAAAAAAGAACTTAGTTTTACTCAAAATTTTTTCTCATTTACAAATTTGGTAATATTATTATTTTTGTTTTTACTTCCTTGAAAGGTAGTTAGTTCTACGACTAATTTAAATTGGCTTCAATTTTCTACACAATGAACTTTTCCGCCTTGCATAAGTCACAATGAGTAATTTTATTAATTAAAGTTTATATTTATTTCTCGGCGATTGACTGAACAGTACTTGAATATTCATAATTCTGCACTCAAGATTTCTCATGATCATTGTGGTGCTGCACATATTATTATTATTTTTATTCACTATCTCGCAACTTGAATACTCCCTTTTGTGCAAAAGGAATATTTAAGATGGTAACATGAGAAATTATCAGTTAAGAATAAATTTAATTTGTTATTTTTTCATAAAATCAACTCGAATTCATTTTCACAAAAATCAAATGCTTTCAATTTCATACTTTAAGTTGTTTACAGCAACTTTTTTTGTTCTAATAGTGTTAATCCCTTATTAATAATAATAGCCGGATTTTAAGAATACATTGGCAATAATATTAGGATTATAATAAAAATATGACTACTATTATTACACTTAAAATGTCCATATATATATACTACTGGTGCCATCAACAGTACTTAAAAAGTACTTCTGTGTTTTCTGAAATAACTTGAAAATTAAGCTGTATTCAGAAGCGTTTCAATACGGAATATAAAATGTAAAAAGAACTGATAAGTCAATGTCGATATTTTGAGATATGCTTCAGTGCTAGCAATTTTCTTAACACTTATAGTTTCTAAATTATATCTCAAAAGTTTGAAGTGTATTTGAAATTAAAGAAAGCAACTGCTAGTCACATTACATACATATTATTATGCGTCTATTTAACTACCACACACGCGGTAATAGTGGACTGTAACCAAACAACTTTTTATTGCTTTAAAGCAATACACACTTGGATATCTAATAAAAATTTAATTTTTTTGAGGTCTGAACCTAATATTCTTTTTTTGGTTGCAATCTAAAACCCAAACCAAACAATTATTTTAAAAAAAATGAAAATTTTATGACCAAAATCAATAATCACAGCATATTTTGCGCTATTTCTTACTTACATAAACAATAAAATAATCAGCAATTCAACTCCAAATCCCAAGCTAAACAATAAAATAAACACAGTCTTATGACTAAAT
>UYYF01004321.1:0-30729 GCA_900618365.1 Thelazia callipaeda | reverse complement strand
AATAATAATAATAATAATAATAATAATAATAATAATAATAACAGTAAATAATAATAATAATAACAATAATAATATTAACAATAAATAATAATAATAATGCTTTAAATTTTGCATCAATTTCCTGCTCAAAGAATGGTTTGTTACTAAATTTTAGGCCAAATTTATCTGCAACGATGACCACTATCTCATGCCATTAGGGATGAATAAATGCCAAGTTGATTGCCCAAATAATTTCAAACCGATCATCATTTGTATATTTATTTATTTATTTATTTGATGATATATATCAATTATGTATGCATGCATTTACATCATATGCACATATTTCAGCTCCATGCACATTTATATCTATCTATCCATCTATCTATCTATCTATCTATCTATCTATCTATCTATCTATCTATCTGTCTATCTATCTATCTATCTTGCATTCATTCAATTTCGGGTCTGTCATTTTTGCAATGCACTCATTCTCATATACAGACACACACACACACACACACACATATTCTTCTTACACTTACACTTACACATATGCAATAGTAATTAGCATTTGAGATGAAATGCGAAAAGTGGAAGGGTTGGCAGCAATGTGCCGAAGGCACACAGAGACACAATTCAGACTCTGCATATGATGCATACATGACTCATCCACCTCAATTGAATTCAAATTCAAAAGTCTGCCAAGAAGGACCTTTCTCCTTATGACTGAGAGAAATTTGGCATTTACTTACTTGTGTAAGGCCAACGAAGTTCATCCAATACACCTACTACTTAGGTAGCACTTTTGTGCGTCGAATTTTCACAAATGGATTCACGTATTACACAGGACTAAAATCCAAGTACTTCAGAGGAGAAAGCTTACTTAGAATTATTTAAAAGTACGGACTTCATGCTTTCATGTAATCTTGCAAAACTGCATTTTAAGAAGTAAGTTGCATGTCAAGGTGTATACATGGAAATTGTTTGTTGTTTCGAAGTTCCTCCGTTGTCATCAGATTACATCAAGTTAGTAAGTTCTAAAACAAAACTAATCTTTTATGTGATCTTATTTGTGTTAGTTAATTACATGCCAGGAATATAGTAATGGATAGACTGGGTGATAAATTAGTTGAATTATTGACTATTTATAAATCCATCACTGATTATGTATAGATATGCTTATTTGTCGATTCATTTAGTGTCGAAAAAATCGCTTTCAAAGTTAGGAATATTTATTTACAATTTTATTATTGTCATTTACAACTTTATCAGAGACAAATTATTTGGTGAATTAATACTATTTTATTTTTTAAATTTTATACAAATGTAAACTCGGTAAATTGATTAGTACTTAATTGATAATTAAAATTTGCATACATGTATAAAGTTGATATTATTTGTTTCATTTATGGCATTTAGTCTTGGATTAGTTGCAGTACACCAAATACTCACGCACATAATTGCATGGGGGTGCATATTAAGGATTTTAAACTTGCGTGCTTATTTTAGTTTGCAAAGAATCTCTTTTAATATTTTTGCTACGAAAGTTTTGTAAACTTTATTCAAATTTCATTGAGTACATTACAAACTCACTTCGCACTAAAAATTTTATTGCATTTTGTAAAATTTTGCCTTGTTCTTTACTGACAGTTTTATTTACTTGTACAATGCAAAGACTGCAAATATTTCTCAAAAACTGATCAGTTTTAATTTATGTGAATAATAAGTTTAATCTAATGAACAAAGTGTTATCACGCAGTGGTGCTATCTGATCAGTCATACTATGACTTTTCCCATTACTCTTACAAAAATTTTGCATTTTTTGATATTACAACGAATCATTCGGACCAAATAACGCTTCACGTGAATATTATGGCAAAACAAATTTTTAGCCCTTTCCACATTCTCTACAATAACTTGTATTTTCCCTTCTATTTTATCATATATTCCTGAATCACTCTATGATAGAGTTGCACTGTAATGATCTGCTGTGATGTTTGTATTATAACTATGCTAATTATAGCGATAGCGAAAAATTAGTGAATCATTTACAGTTTGTCAGTAACGTCAAAGTTTGTGTAAGTTTAAAGTTTGGTAAGTGGGTGGGAACAAGGGACAGAATTGCTAATAAATAGTGTTTTTGATTTCTGTAGTTTAAATTTCAGATCATGCCTCATTTTAGGTTGTTTTTATGTGAAGAAATGGCATAAATTTTAAAAACTTCAGCAGATATTACAATACATATTTTGCTAAATTTGAAATTAATCACTATGAATATATGCTTTTAAGTTGTGGATTTAGTGATGGATATTTATTTAAAAACTCAATTTATTTCATATATTTTGATTGTCCTACTGTTAAGCAGCATTATTTCAGCGGTATTTTTAGTGCTATAAGTGATAAGAATGTTAACGAAAAGATTGCTATTAAAACTAACACTACCGTTAATAATGCTGTTGGAAAATAAGGTTTTTTATCCTCATGATAAAAGTTATATTAAAATAAATACTCAGGCATTTATTATTTAAAATAAATACCAGTTTTTTAAATAAATTCCGAGGCATTTATTTTAAGAATTTTGAAGGCAGAAGGAAATCAGCTCAGAAATTAGACTTAACTGTGAAAATGAATAAATTAAATGACTATCAGTCTCACTTTACTTGCCATTTTCAAACGGTACCAGATGTTTTTTTGTTCCAAGCAGTTCACATATATATTTGCATAAATTTTTTCACGCTAAGTTTAATCGCTGCAAACGCACGTTAAACTGTCAGACAAACATTTCTATGCTAACCTTGCAGTGCAGTAAGAAAGAATTTTAATTCACATATGCTAATCAAAAATCTTTCATCACCGCATGAATAATTATTATTCACTTTTTAAAAGTCAATTATTATTTTTGCTCAAAGCAAAATTATTCAAAAATATGGCGTATTTGACTTAACTGTGATTTTCTTTTGTCTCGTTAAGTAACAAAATACTTTCTTTCACTACGTTTACTGTTTGTTATTCAATCCGTCATATTACATGTCATAGAAAGTACAAACTAGATTCTGAATGTCATATTTTTAAAACAAATTTTTTCCAAATGGAGTCAAATTTTGATAGTATTCTTTCGTACTGCCACACACTGATTTTTATTAACAACTTTTCGAGGCTGTTGCGATGTTTAGAGCTTTGTTGAAGGAATGAGATGACCATTATGCAAGTATAAACAGCATGCAAAATACTATTTCATGAGCTTAGACTATACCATAAAATGTTCTTTTCAGGTCTTAGAATAGATTATGATTAATAATGAACTAATTAACTAATAACTAATTTAAATGGAATGTACTCAATTATATTTTTCAATAAAAACTGTACGCCTTAACAGTGCAATAATTTCGTTTGTGAATGCATTGTTGTCAGTTTTTATAGGAATATTCATTCAGCACAGAATAGCACAGCACTATCTTTGTTCTGCCTGAAATATGGATGAAAGTTTAGATGGTGAATGCCTCTCTTACACGAAAGGTTCATTTAATTTGGCTAAAAAATGCTGATTTTTTATGCAAAAACTTTCTGGCTTAAGTTTTTTTTCACACAGTTTTTGACTCATTTTGGGCACATTTGATGTTTTGAATTGTTTAATTTCTTCTCAAACAGTTTCTGAAATTACTCATTGTCAAAACATCAAATAATTATTAATCGATAAATTCAAAAAATGTTTCCTCACTTGTTTTCTCCTGAATCTAATTGAAATATCATTGCCTACTTCTTTTCTATTTTGAAAAAAGTATTTCAGATGAACTGCAGAATGTCAGAAGTGTAATTCAAGAAGACGACTTAGAAACGTTACCTTTGACCACTGAAAGCAATGATTTTAACGATCAGGTTAGCGATGTCAAATTAAGCACTTCATTTATTGACAGATTTTTCAGTGACTTTCTAATAAAAAGTTTTATTTCCCAAAAAGTTTTCTGTAACAGTTAGAAAAATTAGTTAAAAATGTGAAGAATATAAAAATCCATATTTGACAAATCAATAATCTTTTAATTGATAAAAAATTACTTTTATGCTATTTGTATTTCTAACGAATACTTTGAAAAATTATAATAATCCTACTTTAGCAATCTAGAAATGAATTAATTTTTTACAGGATTATTCAGCAATCACACAGTTAGAATTAATGAGACTTGACAATAATGAGCATCCGATGAAGCCAGAAAGGAGAACTTTTTTGAATGAATATAATATTGAAGAAGCGGATGAAAATATCATCAAAGAATCAGAGACTGTAGAGCAAGAAAGTTATGCTCCTTCTGAAATAGAATCAGCTTACACAGTAGAATCTCTTGGGATTATAAATGGCACTGATCACTGGAGCGACAATTCAAAAGTTTCTCAAGAATCTTTGGAAAAATTTGGAAGCAATGGAAATTTCATGTCCTCTGATGATTTGGATAAATTCAACCTCAGTTTCATTAATAACAATATCAGCAGCAGTAATGAAGATGAATTTACTCCTGAAAAAAGTCCGACCACATTGAATGATAAGTTATCAAGATCAGCAGCGGAAAATGAGCAGATCACAGCTTCATTGTTAATTGATGATCGGTGCAGTTCTTTGACAAAATCAAACGATGATTCCAAATTGTTGGACGCAAGTTTTAATGAGACTGAGTTAATCACAAATGTTACTGCTATTAACGACAAAGAAGACAGTATTCCAAAAGTTAGCTTTATATTGATATATTCAAAAAATGACTGAGTAGCTGCATTTGTAAACATGAAGGAGTGAAACTTTAACATCACAATGCAAAATGACTAGTGTACTAAAACTTTCTAGAAATTATCCTCAAAACAAGATGCGTCGAAAAAGCATGATGATATCGGAAGAATTTCAAGCAAACTCGAAGCATTCAGTAAAAACGTTGAGGTCTATTTTTGCATCCAAACGAACTTATTACTGACTAGAAAATAGCTTCTACTGTTTACACCAAATTATTCGGTATTTTGAATTTTATATCAAATTTTATCTTCAAGCTAAAATGAATGAAGAATTCTTGATAATTTATAGATGTCAAGTAGTCCTGTAAAAACATCGAGGCCCAAAATCGAAGATACCGAAATGCCAACAAAAGGTTAAAATCTTTTTTTGAAAGTATGATATGATCTTTTGCATTTATATTTTGTTAATACTTTAATGGCTTACCATATTATTATGAATATAAATAGAATGAAACTGATTCCATATCTAAACTATTTTACAAGACTTCCATTTAATTCAAATTTCAGTGAATATTATTGCTTGACAAACTGTTACTCAGTCGTTAGATAACTTTATTTAAATAAACAAAGCTGAGATACTTTAGTGACTGAAATAGATCTCAAGAAGTTTAGTAACTCAAACAAAACATCTGTTATCAGTCCTTATCACAAATTCGACTTCCTTATTTTTTGCCGAATTATAATTTATGAAAGCTTTAAAAGTAATAACCTGATTTTCACAAAAGTTATAGAGTTCAAGTTGCATATTGATAAGTAGATTTGACAAATTTTAAAGCTATAATACAGTTATATTTCATCAAACTGCGCTCTGTTGATAAAATGAAAGTTAATGCATAGAGAACATTGTCATCTTTCATTTCAGGAGTTGTTTCAAATTTGAAATCACTGTTTGAAAACAACGCAGTTCATAACAACAATGACACAAAGAAAAGTACAAATTATAAACTTGGCTAGTTTTAATGTTCCTCTGATAAATTTTTATAAATGAAATAATGGAATTTACATCTAATAATTATTATTTGTGGCTAAAATTTCTGCCATTATTTTTAATATTCATGTTCTATATTGCATTAATCATTACAAATCGTTATAATGATAAGGGAGAGGGATAAACGCAAGATAGAAGGTAAGAAAAAACCATGCATGGGAAATTTCGTCGATTCATGACAGATTTTTTACTCCAATTTAATTAATGAAACAAATCAAAAACTTGCTAATTTTTAATGAAGGTTGCGATTAATGTAAAAAACCCTTACAGAATACGGAGTTGGTCGTTCAACTGGGATTCTGGATAAAGGCGCATTTCACTGATTTTATCACTGATATAATTTAACTACACTTTTAATCTTGTTAACTTTAATCCATATAGAATTTGAAATTTGTGCACAATATTGAATATAATTGATAATAGATCTGAATGTCATCTAAAAATACAATGATTAATAATCCAAAGTGATTCCACCACTGTTGTAACAACTTAAACAAATAATAATTCCTTTCTTCACATGCGGAATCAATTCCGAAATGAATAAATTTATTTAATAACGGAGTTGGTTACCTAGTATATAAACCATGAGAAACAGCTGACTTTCCTTAACAACCAAATTTCCGAGAATCGAAGTGCCGTGACTAGACTAGATCCCTTACATGGTTTGAAGCTCACAAGCTCTCGAACCATATAAACTCACCAAATTATCCTGTGAGACCTACATGATTGACAAACAAGCTCCTTAGTTCCTGCGTTGTTAACAGCCTCATGTTTCTAAAAACAGCTTTTAAAAACATAGGAACAATGAGAGGAAAACTGTTACCAATAACCTATACGTATTTAATAACATTTATCGAAAAAAAAAGAATTTGAAATTGTAAAGTCAAATGACAAACGGTAGGAAGTTCTGATATCCAACGAAAGAAACTCTTAATAAGAATTTGTCTTTAACCTTTAACAACACTTGAAAACATAAGTTTTAAAGTTATCCTTTTTTCCCAAAAGCCTAATGAAAGCAAAAATAACGTCGCACTAGAAAACAAACATATTAAAAATTTATTAAATCTTGATAGAGAAATAAAAGCAGTAAAAAACCCAGATTTTGGGTCAACAGTCCTGCAAAAAAATACAACAATATAAACCAACAATTCTTTTCGAGAACATAAAGCATTCCCAATCATTCAATTTTTAGGCAAAATACTAAATACCTACAATAAAAAGTTTTCAAAAAATAATCACAAAATCGAAAGTGAGTGAGATTTGATGAAATATATGCGAGTTTCATTAATCGGCCTTTTCTCTGCAATATAGACATATTAACTGGACTCAAATTTCTCTGATTATTTCGTTTTCAGCATAAAATTTATGCAGGAGAATAATTTTACTTATTAGCAGGAAATATCTTTATTTTAATATCCATATTTTTTAAATAAGAGAGAGAAATTTAGGCTCCCTGAAGCTCAAACATCGTAAAAATTTTAAGAAATATAGCTTCACTAAGTTGTTTATCTAAAATGAAAAAAATCCAAAAATTATATTTGGACTCTTATCTATGATTAATTTACCAAATATTTTAAACCTCTTACTTTCGCTTAGCAGCAAGTATTCGCAACAAACGATTTCCAGAAAAGAATGTTACAGCCCCTACCAATGATAAATATTTTAAAGTTTCAAACATTGTTAATCGTATCCAAAAAACAAAATATAATCCAAATATTCCTAAAAATAAAATATTATAATACACACAAAAAAAAATATAAAAATGCAAACTAAGTATAACTATTTGACTTAGAAACGATTATTTTAACAAGAATTGAAATCTAGATTTTAAGTCATTTTTTTTCAAGTTTTAAGAAATTTAGACTTTATAATTTGCACGATACGAAGCAGGAAAAACCATAAAATAAATGCTGTAATATGCAGCCAAATTTTTTAAACAAGACTTAATGATTATGATATTCGTTCACACGATTATATTCAGACTCTTACCTATGATTTACTTATCAAAATTCAATGGCAAGAAAAATCGACTTACCTATTAAGCCTCCATGAAAAACCAAAACAAAAGGCGATGCCGGTAAATTCCCGAAATTGATTCCAATGCGTAACCACTAAAAATTTTAAAGTGAAATGTTTATATTTTACCTGTTTACTTCAAAATTATCATGTTTGCAACGCACCAGAATGAGAACGATAAGTAGTGGAAATGCACAAAGGAAAACAAAAGTATTTGAAACAGTCTGTGGTGGTCGTTTCTCCGGCTCTCGAAATGTATGCTTGATTTCTGGCAACTTTTCGTAAACAACGCGTTCTGATTTTTTAATTTTCTGAGATGGTAATGATGGAAGTCTGAGATTAACATCCACCTGTAATAATTTAGTAAAACAAAATGAGACGTTTACAATAATATCAGACAGAACATCAATTGCTAATAAAACCAAATTTGAACTCTTCCACATTCAAAATCTTTAGTTTCATGAAATTCAAGCATAACAAATTTAACGAAATATAACGTTTTATATTTAACTGAAGTCATACCAAATTCCAATCAAACGCATAGGATATCGCCGCATCTCCCACTATCAATCGTACTGTATAGCGACCTGATAAGCCTTCAAAATCCTTTGCAACTTTTTCGAAATCCTAAACTTTAAACATTAGTTTCGGGAGAAATACCAAGAGACAGAACATTCGGTGAATATATTGTAGTATAAGAAACATGCACGACAGTACATGACATTAAGTGTAACTTTTCTAGAGATTATTTTTCTTCTTAAAATTAAAGATAGAGATATCAAATCTTCAATGGAAAAAACCGAATGCTTAAAACTATATAACAGCTAACAGGAATACTCCTAAAATAGAATGGAATTGATAACGCATACTACGTCAAATACATAGCCACGATTAGCATCTGGTGTCGCAACAAAAATAATTTCTTGATGAGTGACTTGGTGGACGAATGCAACAAATGTTTGATGGACTACAATCGTCTCGCCAGTCCTTGCTTCTGTTATTTTAAACCTTATCTCCATTTTACTATGCACGTCTGCTTCTAGAATTTTTCCTAACTTTGAACCTTCTTTGACTCTAAAAAACATCCTGTAATCTCATTTAGAGAACTCACTGGGATGATAAAGCCAGTATGAGTAATATACTCGAAAACAATATTAGACTAACTCGAAATTCTATTCAAACAGTTTGCATGTCAACCATAAAATAACTGATTCTTTTAAATATGCCTAATGAATTAACACATACGAAATGGGAGAGGACGGCTTTACAAGTTCTCGATCAAAGACTGCTAAGGTAACATTTTCGATACGTACTTTCGTCATTACCTTTACCATCAAAGATGCGCCATTTGTCCCAACCACACGCTTATCCTAGGAACAAACAATGACATGATGAGTTTCAGACTTCGCATCATCAAGAACATTAAGAAATGTTCATGTACATGTCCTTTCCTAGATACAAGATAGAAGAAATTTGAATTACATGCGAAAATAAATCTGTTTTAACACGTAAAAGCAAACTTTTATTATTCACGGCGAAGGAATATGCTTTTCGATCACCCTCCATTTTTTTATAATAAACATGAAAAGCAAAGAAACTACCTGGCTTCCAGCAGTAAATACTATTTTGTAAAAGCCGCGTTGTTTAGCATTCTCAATAGACATTTCATACAAAGTACTCGTCTTATCAGACGCAAGCTGCTTTAGTGCTTTCCGAGATGCTACAACTTCTTTAGAAGCAGTATGCGTTGCCGTATCCAATGTTACTGATAGCGGTCCAACTGATTCCCCCAACACATTTGAGACACGAATAACCAAAGGCTACAATAAATTTTACTTTTAGTAATCAGAAATAACTTATACGACATGAAATTTGTAGGAACCTCATACAATTAACCACGGTTTTGAAGAATAACAACCATAACGGACGGTATAAAAATTAAAAATCGAAGAAATTTTATAAGGTTTCTACAAAATTCATGTCCATATAAAACACTCATTATTTTAGTTTCTACCTTGCTGGTATCAATCGACATTTCAGACGCTAATGAGAAAACAACAGGAATTTGAAAGCTATTGCTGGCAAATTTTTTCAGTGTCAATAATAGAAGATGAGCATCACGATATGACTGTACATTTCGACGACTAAGTAAATAATTTGCCAATTTTACTGCTTCATCCTGTAATAAAATTATACTGTACTTTATGGGATTAAAATGAATACAAAAACTGAAGATATTTTGACGAGCTGCATATACTAAATATTTATACAAAAACCACAATATTAAATACACAATGCTTTGATCAATTAATTTATTATACGCTTAAGAACCAACACTTTTAACATTTGGTGATTTATTGAGCTTATCGGCCAAGCTGTAAATTCCGTGAACACCAAAAGCTGTGATTGATAAACCACCTTCTAGCTAGAAAAATAAATAATATATACTTCGAAATAATGAATTCATACTTTGCTCTTCAGCTAAATATGTTATGCAACAGTAGACTTACAACCAGAAACCTGCCATCCACTTCATCTGCTTGACCAATCAGATCTTCTATACGTACTGAAAATTTTTCCGCAGTTTTGATATCCAAAAAAGTTGCTGCATTCAAACCATAAGCAAGACTAAAAATAATATGAGTTAACAAAAATTGGATTGTTTCAAGATCATTTTACATTTTGTAAATTTTATCAGCAAAAAATTTTTACAGGAATGCAACACAGGTAGACTTATCGCGTCAAATTCTTCAAATTTATGGACCTATGAAATGAAATTCGAATTCAATAAGAGATACAAAAAGACTAGCAGACTATATTTCACAGACAGATATAATTATGCTTTTTATAATTTGAACGCATATTAAGCAAAAGACAAAAAATTTTGAAATAACCTCATTACTCCATCATCTTTCGCTAATGCAGAAGTTAAAGCTTTAGAAAAGCTGTCGTAATCTACTTTGAGCTTTAAATAGCTAGCCACAGCAAGAGCAAAATATAAGTTTTGAGAAATTATAGGATCCTGCTTTAGAACAGCTTCTACAGTTTCTCTAGCATTTGGTACGGAAAGTGCACAATCTTTCAGAACATTTGCAGCACTCAGCGCATGATATAACTGCACAAGTTCTTTGTTATTTACTTTTTTAACTCTACCGCAAAGAACCTAAAAACTGATTTCATATAAAAAACATTGGCTACAACATTGAAACATGAAAAAAAATAAAGTAAAAAAATTAGAATACTACGAAATAATTTCCAAAAGATGCAAAGATACCTGGTTTTTGTTGGCATCAATCGGAATCCCTGCTAATTCTAAACCCGCCAAGCCATGATGTATAGCAGACAATTGCTAAAATCATATAAAATATCGTAATTACTGAAATACATCTGTATAGTTATAGCTGAATACTGCTAGATAAACTCGCATTCTATGGAACGTAAAACGTGAGCTGCTTCAAATGAAATAAAATCATATAAATTAGCAATCTTCATTTAAAAAATTAATCCTTTTTTAGAAACTTCAACAAAATATAAAAATATAGTTATTTCTCAAATATAAAAATCTAATCTCTTAATTTATTACAATTTTAATGCCACAAATATATTATTCTAGTCGTTACACATTAGAATACACACTTTCACAACTATGCTTGAAATGAATTCCTGAATGAAAACAGTTAGCAAAGAAATGAGTAATGCTCTATGCTACTAAAGTTTTACTATTATTATTATTTATTATTATTAACAACAGTGCACTGAAACAAAAATACCAACATCACTTTCAATGGCACTGAGAAAGACTGCATTCAAGGAATTCCGAGCTGATGCATCCAAGTAATTATTCAAGAATGGTGTTACACATTCCGTAATAGCAAATAATAATAGACTGACAAAAAAAGCACACCAAACTGATTCCGTACCCATTCTGAAAAACTCTTACATATCAATTTTATCTTAATATACACTGATGATTCCTTGAAGGAAAATCTACTTCCAAATTGGAAATGAATTGCATGGGCTTAGTCTCATAATTTAAAACTTTTCAACAATACATTAAACAGATGGAAATTCTTAATTCCATTCTTTTTTTGGAAAAATAAAACTTTCAAATCCATCTGACTGATTGATAGATCAACACAAAAAAATACTAGAAATAATTAAAGTAACTGATACGTGTACCAATTCATGCACCATTTCCGCAGCTCAGTTATGCAATAAGACAATCCCATAACAAACATTAAAGAAGTTTTAAATCAAATAACCGCGCTTTTTTAACCAGTCGCTTAACTGCTTTAATTTGCATTTCTTCGATTCAAATTCAGTTTTTGAACTTTACCTCACTTCGAGGTTTTGACTCATGAAATCGAAGACTTATGAAGTTCACACTGATAGTTCTTCCCGTTTTGTTAATTTTCGTTGCGATTTCAGTTTATCAAATTCCATTTTAGGATAGAATTCTCAAACTGAAAAAATACAAGCAAAAAGATACATCGCGCAATTCCTAATGTCAGTTTATATGTTAATTCTTGCAGTTTTTCTATGCTTAGTCATGCATTCGTTTTGATTCAAACCGTTGATAGATTTTGTAGTAAAATATTTTCAGTAATTTTCTCCCGCAAATTCTCAGTTCAACTTTTTCACAAAAAAATGAATAAAAAAGCTTTGTCATTCAATGCTTTTTTTCAGAAAATGCTTTCTGAGTTAATTTCTTGCATATTTTTAAATGGCAACCAATGGTGGTATATCGGGAGATTGAGTGATATATTTCTCAAATGATCCTTAAACTCAATCTTTTAAAACTTTTTCATAAATTTTTGGAGATCAGTCTTGGAAAGAGTCTATTCCCTTGCAAGATTGAGCGTGTATTCATAGATTAACGACGTTTCACGGAGAATTTTGATATTTTACTTAAAACAGGTTGAACAGGTGTTGCTTAGTTTCAATCACTTTGGTTTTTGAAGCTTCCTTTCGATGGAGTCTAAAATTTTTGATGATTTTTCTCAAAGTTAAGTGACAAGAGCAGGCAAGCAAAACCAAATACTAACCAAATTTTTAAGCAGTAGCAAATATAAAACTATTCCGTATGCTTGCCTTCCTCACAGTGCTACCGTATTTTCTGATTTTTAGTATGTTAATCTCTGAAGAAATTTTGGCTGTTTGTAATGACAGCAGTGAGAATTGCGATGAAACTTCTGCGAGGTTTGCAAAAAACATTTGACGCACTTTTTTATTGACTGCCAAATAAATTTTGTTATAAATATTACAATATTTGAAGTTCAAATTAGCTTTGATTTTGCTGACAAGTAAGAAGCTAATTGCCCGCAGCAATATTAGAAATAAAGCGTCAGCAAGAGATAGGCTTTGCATAATGTCAGTAGTCACTGAATTGAATTATAAAATGAGCATTGTCAAGTTGTGATATTTTTGATCAATCTGATTGCGAGTGTCGTCAATAAGACAACAATTATTAGCACAAAATTACTTCATTTACTCAATTGATATTCAAAATGTCAAAAAATGAATTAAGATTTACGAGAAAATTTTTCAAAATTCAAAAATACAATGTTGCATAACTTAACAAAATATGGGATTTTGTTCAATTTTTAGCGATCATTAAATCGCTTTTTGTCATCAATGTGGAATAGATTTATTGTGTTTGATTGATCACTTAGTTTTGGATAAATCAAAACATACTCAGCTTTTTGTACAGATTTCGGCGTTTCAAATTCCCCTCAGGACTGAATGATAATGCCATATATTTGAACGGATCCGCTGCACTACGTCTGAGTACTCCGAAATGGCCCATTCTTGTGGGTAATATGCGTTTTGCATTCACACTCGAAATTTGGATACAAATTGATGGTGGACAAACGGATTTTGCTACTATAGTTGGTATGCAAATTTCTACAAACGATTCATTGCTGATCATAATTAGTACAGTATCTAAAATTCACGTCCAACATGAATGTTTGCTTTTATTTTTTAAAGAGATGTCTTTGTACAATGTCAGTCACGAATTGAATTATAAAATGAGCACTGTTAATATGTAATATTTTTGACCAATCTGATTGCGAGTGTCGTCAATAAAACAACAATCATTAACACAAAATTACTTTTTTTAGATCTTTATTTGTAATTACTAAATTCTATTGGCTGAATCATCCCAATTACATTAGTACCTAGAGTCTTTAGAAACATAATTCTCAGATTATCATCAATTTCAGCTCAGTAAAATAGATCAATCGATCTGTATTGCTGAAATTATAAATTTTCATATTCCATTATTTGTATATCAAAAAACTGAGAATATTTTTTAACGATACTTTTTGAAAATTTTTAATCAAAGCATTGAATGATATTTGTGGCGATGTGAGAGCTAGAGCAACATGGAAACTTTCGATTGAAACCGAGCATGGTGGAGAATATGGAGCCCGCTTGCAGTTATCAGTTGCTTCAGAATTATTGCCTCAGTCATATCACATCAGGTAATCGTTGATCTTATCATAGTTGATCTTTTGAACTGATTAAGCCACATCACTCACAATTAATTATATAGCTGATAGTGCAATGTTCAACTCATGCCAAACTGACTGATGTTTTAGATGTGTGTGTAAAGTTTAAATACTATCAGTTAACTATTATCTATTAATCAACAATAATTTACTTTGTTCGTTTTCTGTAACTTATCACATTTCTGATTTTATATTTTTAGAAATGAAAAACCTCATAAACTTGGTGAATGGCTCCAAATAGTAGCGGTATTTGATTCACATCAACTTTTACTCTACGTAAACGGTGCACGTGTGGGTAAACTAATGCGTGAAGTAATATTTGAAAGCTAACGTAAAATTGTGAAAAAATAATTCAAATCATTTATTTCCAAAAATCACTAGATATTTGTTTTAAAACTTATCTTCACTTTCATATAGAATTAAGAGGCCAAACATCAATATGCCTACTTAATTTACATCCCATGCACTTTTACTTGTTGGGCATAATTTTCAGGACTAAAATTGGACTACAGTTTACTCCCGTCAGATCATAATGAAAGCATTTTTGCACATTTAATCTTACACACCTATTGTTTGATATCAGCTTATTCAAATTCAAGTCTAATTGTAGTTTGGCGCTCTTTACTCCGAACTTCGAAGTGCTTGTAAACGATTGTATCTAGGAGCAGATGGCGGTAGATTTAGGCGTGATGAAGTTATCGGCTTCCGCGGTTTTATCGGCAAACTGCGCATTACTGACCGTCCAATGCATCACTTGAACTTTTACGAAGAGCAATGGATGGGAAATATCATTGAAGATAATTTTTTGAATACCGACCAGTGGAAGTTACTTGGCAAGAATGTTATCTTCATTATAAATATTCAAACTAAAAATTACTGAGAAAAGATGCACATTTAATGTAAAACATATTTTAAAATTCTTCTGGTGGTTTGAAATCTGCAATTTTCGATCTTTATTTAAAAACTTTTTTTTTTCACGTCACACAACGACGTGAAAAAAAAGTGAGGAAGTGATTTTTGAGGACATGACATTCGTAAAGTGCAAATACCGTACAAGGATATGCCTCAAAGTATTGAAATACCCGCTTGTGGCCAGACTATTTGTGACAGTCCAATCGTGATAAGCAATTACTTGCAGCAAGCTGACTTCACTGCTCTCAAAAAACTGAGATACAGAGTGATTGTGATTAGTGATGATGATGGAAGGTCAGTTGTGTCTTGCCACTTTGGCACTGAAAATAATTTTAACTGCCGTAAAAGAAGAGACAAAGCGTAACTTTTGCAGTTATTTCAACTTAAGCTCGCAAACATTGCTCAGTTAGTGAAATTTGCAGCAACGTGAATATGGAAAGTGATCAGATTACGCTACAACACTTGAAACTTTCACAAGCTTTTGCACCATATAATATAACGTAAGTTTAAAAATTTTATACTTCCCGAATTGAAATTATATTGCTTAGGCAATAATTGTAATTATGTACCAGAAGAATAAAATACACAAACTTTCTTGCTTAGAATAAAAGAAAATTTCACACATGACTTACTTCAACCTGTAATATTAGATATGATTTAGAGAATTCAATTCACGTCCAGGTAATAATTTGCTGTAGTTTACGTGAATTATTGCAAAACACTTATTTTGTGGTAATTATTGCAAATTGCAAATCAGGCGTGTACTGCATACTGTGATTAATATAATTTCTCAGGTGGGAACTTGAAGTAATAAATATTCGTAATACATCGTTACGACGTAAAACTATTGTGTTTGGCTGCCATTCCTCAGCAATTGGTAACAAGCGTTGTGATATTGAATGTCGTCATGCAGTTACTGGCGATGACGGAGGTGACTGCAAAACTCAAGTAAACCTTACCACTTACTCTAAGTCAAATGAGTTAGTTGTTAATGCTTACATGCTCGAAAAAATTCTGACAAAACTTTTCCATGTATATCCAAAAGTGACGAGATGAAGTTGGTCACTTAAAGAGTGAAATAACGTTTGACAGATAATAAGAAGTTGTGACTTCTTAAGAAAACTTCTTCTTACATTAGCCTGTTATATCGATTTAGAATTCCATGCGTGCATTATTAAAAATAGATGTCTGGTAATATCTACTTCAAATAGTGTTACGAACGACTCAAATTCAAAATTTTACTGTCGAAAAAACCAATCTGACATGGCACAAATTGATAGCCAATTATACATCCAAATACTGAAAGACAGTTTATTGAAAGTGCTCTCCAATAAACACTTACTAGTCGAACTTGTCTTGAGCAGAATTTTCTTCATGGAGCAATTAGAACATACTTTCTTACTTAAAGAGTAAGTGCGAAAAGTGGATGCCTGGAAATAAGCACTGTGATTTGCAATGCAACAATCGTGAACATAACTGGGATAACGCTGACTGTTGTACCAATTTTGTTGACAGCGACAATCGACACTGCATTGACCCTTCTTCTGTTTACAGGTTGTGTTCAGTACAGTTCCATTTCAGATTAACTCATCGATCTGAGGCTAAACTTTGCTTAAAATCAGACAGAAATAATCGGACTGACAACTTCGCAACTTCACCCATAAAATAAAATCAATGCTTTTCCAACCTTCACATGACTAAACATATACATTCTCAGCAATTCAGCTAAAATCAAAATATATGCCTAAAGTGATTGTAATAAGCAATCGCTGTATATGAAAACATCTTCTGAAAGGAGAAAGAACAATAAATGTATATTGCTGGATTGAACGCTGCAAAGTTATTGCTTAGATAATTCTGAATATCAAATACTAATGCCAAACAACCTTCTCATTGATGAAAACTGAGATGTCAGTTCAGGCGTTACATCAATGTCGAAGAATACAAAGCATCAGTTGCAATGAACAATGAAAAAGCAATGAACGTACAATTTGGTAGCTGGGAAGCAAATGACCTAAGTGGATTTTCAACATTTCCTTGGGAGAAGGATATTTATGGCAACCAAGGAGGAGTACTACTTCGCCACGATCGATTCGGAACGCCTGGTCAAGTGAATACTTTGATTCATGAGGTAGGACATATACTCGGCCTTTGGCACGTACATCACGGAATTAGCGAGGTACCATGTGGAGATCCATGTCAAGAGAAAACGCCTTCCATGACAACCGGTACTAGCTTCTGTTTCGGAATTTGTTTTCAACAAAAAACAGAATATTTTATTTTTCGAACTACAAGTGTCATTCCAAACTAAATAGGACTACAAATGAACAATACTTCATAATTACTTGAGCCTTTCAAAATCAAAAAGTAAATGCATTCTAACAGAAAAAAAGTTCTGGCTATTAGAGAAAAAAATATGTATATGTATATAAATCACTAAATACAGAAAACTGCTCAGATTTGTGAAATACCAAAAAATCATATATACACTGAAGATTTCAAAAAAATATAATTAAGAAGGCTAAGTGCACTAATAAACATGTGTCAAAATGAAACTCGGAAATGATGCACAACGTTCAAATTCTTACATGTCATAAAAATAAAGTAGCCTCCAACATGATGCTTAAATTTACAACTTTGAAATCAACGTATCCCTGTCTACGTACAATAAATATAATAAAAATACAACATATAATACAAGCTCAAGTTATTGCTTAGAGAATATAATCCAGTTGATGAGCTTGTATTATATGTTGTATTAGAAATACAACATATAATACAAGCTCATCAACTGGATTATATTCTCTTTTAACTAAGAAAAAGTAAGGGCAGTTCCTTTTAACCCCTGATTCAGTAATAAGGTTTCAACAAACAATTGTTAGAAAGTTCTCATATAACTATATGAAAGCGGTTTTAGGCGACATGGTGAATGATACAAATCCAACAATCAAAAACACAGCATGCGCTGATCCCGAAACAGTTAACCCTTGCGACGTAACGCAAGAATTTAAGGATACACCTTTTCGGAATTATATGAGTTATGCAGGTAACTGAAGTTATATCAATTTCATCAAGTTACGAAAATTTTTATGAGTACCTTTGTTTGGAAGTTTATAATTATTACAGCAATGATTAATTGAGAACTTTTAAATGAAGGCCACTCACAAAGATTTTTATGACGTGATCTTTACAACTGTTACGGCAATAACATCATTTAGGTGATAACTGTGCTAATACATTTACCCCACAGCAGAAGGCAAGGATGCATTGTTATATCGATTTAAAGTATACCAATTGGTTGGTTCGTTCAGCACCGATTCCTAAACATATTACTCTAGCTCCCCGAATCGTACCATGGCCTGAAACAAATTCTAGAAGCGTCAAAATTGTGAGTAACTTTATTAATGCAGCTGAAAATAATAAGATTAGTTCTGTTCACACTTTTCAATACAAAATAGGGGCATAAAAAGTTTAAAGTTCTAACTGAGTGAAAAATCCACGTATTTAAATAATCATGGTATTTATATTAATTTAACACGATTTTATGGAATGCAAAATTGCAGTATGAAGAGTTATTAGATAAATACTGATTGTCTTAGATGTGGATACCACCATTTGATAGCATGAACTGCGGTCCACAACAAAAACGTGTGCGTGAGACACACTGTACTGTAGATAATCGTGTCGTGCAATATGCGGTTTCAGCAAGTTCATCTGAACCCTTTCAAATGTCAGGTATTTGGGGTCCAGAGCAAGCTACAGGTACCATACTTATTACTTCATATAAGCTAATAAGCAACATAACAGTCCAAAATCTTTTGAATGATCAGTGAATATGTATACTTGACTTGGTCATTCGTGAGAATGACGTTCAATAACAATTTGTTCTCATCATACATTTTTTCCGACATGTTATTAAAATTTTCTTTAGAACAAAAAGTTATAGTTGTGAAGTGCACAACACCTTTTTGTAGCTATTATTTTAGTTTAATTGAATAACACTAACGGTTGGGTAATCGGGAGCAAATTGAAGCCGAGTTGATCGAGACTTTTTGAGTTTTCCATTTTCTTCAACTCGTCCACTCGCCTTCTGATCTCCTCTCGAGTTCCTTCTAAAGTAGTTTCAATAATTTTTATGTCGTCCTCAATCATCTGTGTAGCTTTATCACTGGCAACTTTGACGAACGTGGTATCTCCAAAACATAACCAACTTTTACTTCTCTGAAACAAACAAGTATTTAAAATCATTTATAGCCAGTAAACAATAGCAAGTTAAACTAGTACTTCCACTTTTCTGAATCAGGAAAAAGTATGCATATTTTGGCAAAAACAAATCTGCAAGAAATGTAATCAAAGTGATAAACCCTTTTTGTTCGGTCTTTAGATTCTTGGCGTAATTTCCTTAGTGCTTCACGACATTTTTGACGGCGCTTATCAAGTTCCACTATTATTTTTTGACCCATAATAATGCCTTGACCCAGACTTTCCCATTCTGTCATTTTATTGATTAATTCCTTCGTTTCATCATTTATTGATAAATCATTCAATTTTTCACTCAAATACTCCTCCATTTATTGAATCCTAAAAAACTACTAAGTAATAATATTCTACAAGGAATCTCAACTTTACAAAAATAGATAAATAAACTCAAACAAATGATGAAATTACGCAAGCGAGCAGTGCAAGCGAGGCAATTTAGCGAAATATCTTCGCTATGAGAAATAAATTGTTTACTGTGAGCTACCGACCGCATTTTCGCAGCATTCACATTCAGAGGCACGGGCAGACTTCTACAGAATCTTGTGTACGTTTTGCAGTATCCTCGCATCTTAGTTGCTGATGATTAATTAGTACTAAAAAGAGATTGAGCGACAAGTTTGTAGTGCATACAATCGAATGAAAAGAGTGTCAAGAAGTAGTTTTGCATAAAGCACCACACTAGTCAACAGTGATGAGGCACAAAAGACAGAAAATGAGTCAGTTTGTCATGAAGCAGATTTCTGGACTGAAGGCTTAACTTCTTATTTTCACGCCGATTCTTTTTTCTTCTTGTCAAATTCAGCACATTAATCAACTCTCATAACTCATAAATTTGTACTATATATCCATCCCTTCTTGACTACATTTGTTATTGCTAATTATCATGTCATTAATTAGTATCTATAGTGGTTTGTGTTGAAATAAAATTCTTCTTACTTTCTCATTGATGCACAATTTCCTTGATGTATTGCTGAGCTATTAACAGTATTTAAGTGTTTATCCTTATAATTACCAAAATTATTGATAGAAAGGAGTTGATTTTTACAAAATTATTAGGACCTCCCGATGCTGAACCTTGTTCTGCTTCTACTAAAGCATGGCTTCCTGATGTACAAGATTGCGATGACGCTAGTGACAAATGTACGCTGAAATTAAAACCTGACGTGGAAACTGAAGTAGAAAAGTTGTCTATATGGTTTGCTTGGAATGCGGCTAGTGGTGTGCGGTTTGTGAAGATTCAATTCACTGATGGTAGTGTCGAATTATTTGAACAGGTAAAGCTGTTCAAATCTCGATTTGTAATGCAAATATAATTTTCAAACGAGATTTGTAATTTTTGTGACAATGTGAGAACTTCTGAATTATGTTTTACTTGCATTGCATTTGAAATCTTCTCATAACTTTAATGTTTACTAATAAAAATTTGAAAACTGTTTCTCATCAGCTATGACTAGAATAAGCTGACTTAATAATAACTGTCAAACTGGTTGAAGATGAAATGTTTTACTTTTGAAAATCTGCTTGAAAATATGAGATTGATTAAACTTATTAGTTGCCATTTTTTAATGAATTACTAGCTGTTATTCAATTTAAACATGGAGGTGTATAAGAAAGTTCAGAACTCTACAAAACGTCATTTCCCTCAAAATTTATGGTGCATTCTAGCTTTATGCTCACTGTGATCAACCTCTAACCTTACGTCTTAACTCACGAAAATGGATTAAAGAAGTAAGTAAACTTATTTCGAAGTTCATGAGATTAAGTAGCAATTGCAACTTTAAACTTTAGTCTGTTGCAATTCATTTTCTAATTTCTCATAAATCAAATTTAAAATGTAGCGTACCTTTGTTTGTGAGCTGTCGTATCCTCACCATACTTTGCTGTTTAGGTGCAAGTCCGAAGCAACAACCCATTTGTAAGCATTGATGCAGTAGAGTTTGTTTCATCTCCTCAAAATTCATTTTGTTCGCACTGCATACCATATCACTATCGTGTTTATCGTACACCGTCGTTTTCTGAAAGGTTCATAGAAACAACCAACTATCACATAATTGATAGGTTTTTATTTTTTACTAATTTCATTTGCAAAAAGACATATGAGTTGTTGCAGACCAAATATTTGACTAACTTCGTTTAATTGGTAATAAAACAAGAAAATAAAAAACCAAAAAGAAATTTTTTAGTGAACTAATGCATCTCGAAGCTCTATTATGTCTTTACAAATTTGAATAAAACTTATAGAAAATCCAGTCTTTTTAAAAAAAATAGATATCTGAAGATTCTTTATATTGGCTTCAATTAATACTCTGTGATTAATTAAGCATGATTTTCCCTATCAATATTTTTGTCACTAAGGAAGTATAGAATTTTACACTGTCATACTTTATTTCATTTCAGTACAGTCCAGCAAGGAGTTACTTATACTTATTCAGTTACAGTGGAAAGTAAGGGTGTTGAAGGGTTATATTCGCCTACTGCTCGCTATTCCACTGAAATGAATGTTTGTGGTGATGGGAAACGCAGCAATGATGAGCAGTGCGACGATGGAAATTTATATAATAGTGATGGTTGTTCGCAAGACTGTTTGGTTGAGGAAAAATTTCACTGTGTTGAAGTTAACAAATGTATTCATTTACTGAAATAGGAAAATGTAACAGAATTAGTGAAAATGGTATTCGGCTAAGGAAAATTATTAAGCATAGAAAAAGTAGTGTTGGTATTGAGATAAGATTTGTCCCTGCTGCTCTAAATTTTTGTCATAATGTAATTTGATGAATCAGTATAATTTTACCAACAAGTATCCTTGATGTGTTGCATAATGATAGGGATACTGTTTTGCTAAAAATTTTAAACTAAATTGCATTAAACTTTTATTTGTAAGAAATAGAATAAGTAAGATAGAAACAGTTTACCAAAAGTGACACCAAATTTCCTATTGAGGTTATTTTTTGTATATCTATTAATCAGAAGCGGATATTAGATATATTTTTTTATTTTGAATTAGAAAATTGTCCATTCATCATATTGATAAAATCATGGAAATCTGTAAAGCGGACCAAATTTTCTGGTATTGAACTTATCCAATAATATTCCCTTGCTATTCAATCTCTTACCCATTTTTGTTATTTGATTATTTTAGCTACTGCAAGTTTTTGCTATGTATATGAAGGCGACAACGAATGTGAAGCATTTGAAGAAAGTTATGATAAAGATTGCAAAAGTATTGACCCATCTACAAAATATTCTCAATATTATCCCGTGAATGTTCATGTTTATTCTGCAACTTTGCGGAGGAACTGTTCATTGCATTTACATTCTTCCTTAACATCGGTAAAGAAATATTGCTGAACTTTCTCACTGAGTTTTATTTCTCTTAAGTCTTGCTTAGTACAAGAAATATTATTTAGCGAAGATTGAAAATAGTTTCCAGTTAAATTTATATGATATTGTTGAAAATTAAGATGGTTCCATATTCATGAAATATATTATCTGTTAATGTCATTGCACAAATTCATTCTGAAATTCATATTAAAATAACTAATGCTATGCAGTTATCATGCAAAGGGGATTAATATCTAGTTTATATAAGTTTCTAAAGTGGAAAAAATAGAATTCTGAAATCGCTAATATTTACTTTTTAATATTCATTTCTTCTTAATATTTCAGTCAGTGTTACGTCACTCATTTGGAAGTTCTTTTTACAGGGCTGCGATGTTCAATCTTCTAGCTCGAGAACGTGTTTGCAGCAGTCAGATTTAGATGAACTTTTCTTGCATGCATCATTCCAAGGAGGAATTTTTCCGACTAGTGTTATCATAGGTTATGCTACTGTTTTCAAAATTGGATCAAAATCCGTCTTGTCTACCATTCGAATAAGTGTGCAGTATATTAACAAGACGACCATTAGTTTAGATGGTACTTTAATCAGAGTTTATACACATAAAGAAATATAGAATAGGAGGAAAAGAAACATTTAGGCACAAAAAATTGTCTAGCACTTGTGCATAGTTTTGGAGGATCTCAAGAAAGAGTTGGGAAGATCCGCTGTTGCGTTTGTTCAGAAACCGAAATGAAATTTATGATTGACTCATTACTATTTTTGAAGTCTAGCTAAAAATTGATTCTATTTTATAAATATAAATTTGCTGTTTTTGCTATATGCATTTATATCATTAGAACAACGAATCCTGTCATGTGCTCAAAACCCTTTGGAAGTAGCAATTCCATATATGCTTATCAATAAGTTATCATATGCTAAGGCAGTTTATTTATACATATCAAATCCAGACCAAATTGTTATCACTGCAGTTATTTTGCGATCACTAAAGATATTCGACTTGCCTACATTACAAACTTGCGCAGGTATTGTCGAAAAAAATACTTTTATTTTAGTTTTCTTGTAATTTGGGTAGGATTTCCTTTCTAGTCACTCTTGATTTCATGAATGGCTGTTTCTGTGAGTTCATTAGTTATGTGGCTAAAAATTTATCTCCAATTACTTTACATTACCTCCAAATTTCATTATTGCAAGCATTTTACAATGTAATAGAGAGTGATGTTGACTGGTGACATGTTGGTTCATTAAAAATGATAAAATTTGATATGGATTAATTATTTTCTTTTTTAAAGTATGAATTGATTCTGATAAAGTTATAGAGCTCTTGAAATATAAAGTGATGTTTCAAAAATGATTCATTTTCAAATGCATATTACTTTCACTGTTGTATATTTATAGCAGAAAACAAATTTTATGATCCAGTGAGTGGCTTTTGCGTATCAAAAAATTGTCAGTCAATGAAATCAGCTTCATGTATTCCTTTAAGTGTACCGAAATCAAAGGTTTGTGAATTTGATTATTAAAAGTTTTCTTGACTATTAAAAGTTTTTTTATATTTTCGTCCAGAAACTAGCTTTCATAAGAATTCTTGGTTTCAGTCAATAAAATTCAAATTAATCTGAACCTCGTGATTAAGAGATTTTAGGAATGAATCAATGTCTTTAAATAATAAATATAAACCCAACAACTTGGCTTTTACGATAGTAATAGAGTTATCAGAAAATTTTTAATTTTAGTGCTGAGTAGGAAATTATTTGTTACATAGAACTTGAGAAAAAACTGGATTGCCTTAAAATTTTAGCAGATTGTGTAAAGAAATTCAGTTTTTAATGCTTGATATCAGCTTCTTGGGTCAAAAAATTGTTGGTCATTAAATTTTTTTGATTTCGAAAATATTAAATAGAGACGAGCTACATAAAGTAATTCCAAATGACATATGTTGTCAAAATCTTAATGAATTCATGAGAGCATGCAAAGCTTCACATAAATGTGAAAAAACATTTGCGAAAATGGTAGAAACGGATATTTCCGTTTTATAATTCTGTCATTCATTCACAGTACTAAAGTGAGTAATGTACAGCTTAACTTGAAGATTTCGGTGAATTGTATTATCCAAGTGAATTGAATTCTATTTTCATAATTTAAAACAGGTTTTGTTCATTTTTAGCGAAAATGTCATGAATTAATATGCATCTACAAATGTGAAGACGGATTCATGCTCGAGAATTCACAAAAGGCAGCTAAAATAAGGTGTGTGAATGGCCATTGGATAGGAACTGGAAATTTAAATTGCCAGCCAGTTCATTGTTCAGTTCCAAAACTTGAATATGCTGAAGTAGACTGTCCGGATGGTACAAACTATAATAAGAAGTGTACATTTCGGTGTAAAGACAATGCGATGATGATTGGTGATTTCTTTAAACAGTATATCGTGTCACATTTCGTAAGCGTGTTATATTAATTTTTTTATACTTTGGATCCTATCGTAAATTTGCGAAGAGTAATTTAGTCGTGACATCGAAACTTCATGAATCATTGAAAATGCCATGAAATATAATCGGAACATAAAAATGAAGTAATCTGAAATATTGTTTCAAAAATCTGTTGCCTGCTTCTAAGTCATCTTACTAAATATATTTAGGACAAAAGAATTATATGGTCTGCAAAGAAAATGGGTTGTGGACACTACCAGAAGCTTTTTGTCAGGTAGTCAGTTTGTTAAAATTATGATAAAATTGTGTATTGGTTTTATTGCTTAAAAAGGAAAGGTCCTTTATTTCTTAATGCATTCATAAACTAATCACATAAAATTATTTAATCTTTGTCACTGTCTACGCATAGTTTAATTCTTCATTCCAGATCGTTTGTTCACAGAAAGGATTGTTGATGCGTAATATATCGCATAGTTCAATCAGCTGCAAACTAAACCGTATTTATGACACAAAAAATTACTATCCTTCTTCAACTGTCTGCAAGCTAAATTGCCGTCAGCATTTTCGCTCATCTCATTCACATTCACTGCATTCGAAGTAATATTTACTTTATTATGGCAATGCTCAGTAGTTGTGTATCTCAATTTCCAAAAAAATTTGGGAATTTTTTGCACACCTCTCTTTAAAAGAGATAAATTTTCTTCACTAAGTTGCTTTGTATTTCGTGACTTAATAAGTTTTTTCATTAATTTTCTAATATAATCTCTTCTCTAAATTTAAATACGTTTTTTTGAATTCGTGTGATTTGTTCGGATGATGGTATTTGGATTGGTCCAACTTGTATACCATTTACGTGTCCTGTTCCAAAAGTAGTTTATATGGGTACATACAACTGTACAAATGGCTTCCAAATAGGCTCTAGTTGTCATATTCAGTGTTTGGGAACAATTCAGGTTTACAATTTGTTTTTCATTCACTGTATAATAATTTGCTTGTTTAAGAAACAGTAATAAAGCATAGTAATAGTATTAATTGCAAAAGAGTGAATATCACTATATATCTTAAATAATCTTAAAAGCTTCATTTAGAAAAAATATCCCACAGTTAATCTCAGATAAATGCAAATGGTGTTTTACATGACATATTTTTGTATTTGTAGCACAAATATTCGATATGTAAAAAAGATGGTACTTGGTCAAATAACTTCCAGTGCCCGTCACCCCGAAAAAATTGTTTGTTACCAGCAGTTATGCGAGATCTTCAATTCAAATGTCCGAGAAGACTAGTATCTGGTGAAAATAATTTTTACATTTCATTATCTTACTTTCTAATGAAAAAATTTATAGTTTTCAATTTTGAAAATCATTTTTATGAATTGCTGTTTAGTATTCGCTCTATTCATTGCAGTCATAATTTTTGACTTTCATTAGTTTTATCGATGTTGCAATGTTATCTTTTAGGTGCCGCTTGTTTGGTACAGTGTCATAGAAAAGGTTATGATGCTGCATTAGAAGATAATAAAATTCTTCCAAATGGTGAACGTTTATTATCATTTCGAGTGGTGCACAGTATAACTTGCACTATTTCTTCGACATTCTATCCTCAAGTGCATACTCTGAGTTGTGTACGTTCTTGCAATAAGGTATGAGTATTAACCTTATCTGCAATATTTGTCCACTAGAATATTCTGGAAAGAAATTTCCAGTAATTCATTATTAGATTTATTTGGATAGATGGATTATTTTTGAGAATTTATAACAAAGACACTGCACATTTATATATTTCACCAATTTTTCTCATGAAATTTCCATCAGAAATATGGAGATTATGATCTTAGATCACAAATATTATAATTATAATTAATCATTAAGTAGTAGAAAAGCTAGTGGCAAAAAATAGTAACTTTTAATGTGCTTCAATTTTATTCGCAAGCAAGAGGGGAATTTTCAGTTTTGATTAAAATGTCAAGACGCATATTGCTTGTTTTCAAAAGGTTGATTTTTCATTATCGATTTTAACTAAAATTTTCCTTGCTTATTAAGCATTATTTTAATTCTTTTGAATTATTAGTGCTTTTTATGCTAGGAATTTATGGGTGACGGATGGTGTGACTTTCAAAACAACCGTGGATATTGTAAATGGGATGGTGGTGATTGCTGTGCTAGTACTGTCCGTGGTGGACATGTTCGATTAATGTTTCCTTCGTTGTGTACCTCAGTTCTATGTCAGTGTATCGACCCATTTGCAGTGGAAAATAAAGCATTAAGTTTTGCAGTTCACGATGCTAACAAGTATCCTTTCTCTTTTATAAGTTGTAATGTTATTTTTTATTATCTTCATTATTTTGAAATAGTATTCTAGAAGCAAGAATAATGATTAGAAAATGAAAACCTTTTCTATAATTCGCTGTGACTGCTACAGATACTACTAAAGGCTATTGTAACTTGGAAATAGTGGGCCATAACTGACTAATTATTTAAGATCTTTTCGTTCTCTATTTAAATTAGGGAATGCATTTGTTAATAAGAATGATGCTACATGAATTTCAGCATTGTACGTGAGCGCAAAATCGCAATGAAACGTGCAGTCCGTGATTATACCGTAAATGCTGATACTTCAAGTAGTGATCAAGTTTTGGATACTTCAGCAATCTCTTCTGTAAAGGCTTTATTTAGTCCACGTGATGACATCTATATGGATGACTTTGAGAATCAGCAAGATGACAAAAGAAAAAGTATTATGTCATTAAATAAGATGAAAGATTGGAAAGAAGTTGCGTGGTCAGTGAAAAGCGCCTTAAGAATTCGTCAACAGCAGTTCAAGAACAAAATGTGATTGTAACTCTTACTGAAGTTGATTAACTTTATGCCTTATGTTGTATTTTCGAGAAAGTTATTGTTAAGTAGGGCTGTATTGAATAAACAGATTCCAAATTTGAAAATGACTTCAGTATACTAATCACAAAGACAAGTGTCTTCGCGAACTTTATTCTGCAAGTAACTTATTCATGTCTATTTGGAATTACTGCCTTTTGATAAAAACTCGTTGAAACTGGAAACTAATAAGATGTAATGGTGCTTCGTCGTGGCACATATAGTGCGTAGTACTTGGAAACTCAACACTGGTTCAAGTACGGTCCTTTATGTTGGATATGGTGAGACTTTAGTACTGCAATTATGCGAAAAAAAATCATATTAACTCTTCGAGATTTGACTTAGATCAGTCTTGAATCTGATATGCAAAAATTATCCTGTCCGGGACTGTCGTATATTAGGAGGGGGACCTCAGACGCCAAGTTCCGGAATTGTGCCATTTTGATAGAACGTCCCCTCTGTGGTCCCCGACCTAAACGGAGGTCGAATACGTATGAAAGGCAGCTCCCGAACAGTGTGGATGAAAGTGTTACATAAACATCAAAATGGCAGGGAAAAAAGGCGAGCAGAAGAGGGGTGGGGAGGGAGAGGAGAGAGGAGAGAGGAGAGAGGAAAAATGGCGCCAAGGGCGCACGCACTTGCACACACACGCACACACACAGACCCATACGCATACAAATACACACATACACGAACACACACATGCACACACATCTTAGGCTATCAATCCCGTTTGCGCGCATCTCTCTTACAGTTACATTCGCTTTCAATTAAGTGATTAGTTATTAACTGGATATGCTTAATTAGCGTATCTATGTAAAGTAATTACAGGGATGAGTAATAATTGTAGAAAAATACACTAATCACTGGTGCAAGCACTTTTTGTAGCGTCTAATGAGTGTACTTTACACGAAGAGCGAATCGTAATTGATATTGTTCGCAATTTCAGAAAAGCACCAAATTGATCTTTCAGTCGCTGATTGATTGATGCAGTATGCAGAATTAATTATTTGAATTTATCCTCCCGAAATGACATCTTTGCATTTTCGCAGAAATTACCACTGAGCAAGCAAGGGAGCGAAGCACAGGCACTGCTCAGTGATCTCATTTTTCTCGATCAAATTCCCATTTCAGAGCTATACAAGTATAACCCTCGCAGATCGTACTCAGTTTTTCCTTCATATCACTCACTACTAGTATTACTGTCATGTGCTATCATATGTGCACTGTGAATATCACCAGTTGTAATATATTCTATTCATAGAAATTATTGCACATTTGGTTTGAATTTCAGTTTTGTGGTATGTTTTAGCTCACCCACATGCATTGCTCTCTTTCCGTTGCAGTTTTTGACGATAACAATCCAGTACTTCTATCATATCAGCAGTTGTTATTATCATCAAAAGTATTATTGTAATTATATTACTGTAATTATCATAACCTCACTTCGCTTTCATGCGTTGCACTGTCCTACTACGCACTGCTAAACTTTCACGTTACATTATATGTATGCCTGATGCTACCACTGCTGCAGATTTTGTCAAGGCAAAGGTTGGTTGTAAGGGCAGTGTAAGTTGATTAATGGGGTTGTTGCTTCTGCAACAGCTGTTAATATTCAATTAATCCATTCAACCGTTTGCCATCAAGCCTGTCTGAATCCAACAATATATTCTACCTATCTACTTATCTCTCTGTTTACTGCCTTCAGAATATGTAATTAGAAATAAGTCAATGTGTTGTTGAGAAGTTCACTTCACGTGGAATTCAGCATCTATGAAGCAGTGATAAGTGAACGAAATATGCGCTATTGCACTCTATGCTAAATCTGTTTCTTACTCATCAGCACTGCTGCTTACCTTCGAACACTCGATGCAGAATACGAATGTTTTTTTCATACATCACAATTAGAGCTAAATTTTGCCGGACTTATAAATACTCGAAATCAGTATGATCTGCTAGCGAATAGTTCTCTCATGTCCTGCAGTTGCATATTTATCTTTGACTTGATCACCTTTAACCTATTTATCACACAGTATTCATTCTTTGATCATGTTAAGCTGTTAAATCAGTATTTGTCGTCAATAATTGATAAATTTAATATTGATTACTGCACTATAGTTGATTAATATATTTCATCTAACTTTCACATTGATGGGCTATTCGCATGATTGAATGAAAAGGATAGGTTTGTAGCTTACTCATACATTTTCCATAGTTAGCACTCATTATCTCATCCAATGTCCATACTTGATATTTTGTACATTTCTGATGACCTGAAATGAGTAACTAAATGAGTGGTACTTTGCTGAGTCTGTTTGGTAGTGAAATTAGATCGTAAATATTGTGCGCATTATTTCCGTTTCTTTTGAGAGTATACTATTATTTTTGATAATTGTGTTCAAAATTGCAGTAAATTATGCTTCCGATGGAAAGTTTCATGATGCTCCCTCTAGTGATGCGTGACCTTTATTTCCGTTGCACTCACTCTTCTTCTGCACATTTCTAGAATTGTTGTGAATCATTCATTTTTTATCCACAATAAAAAGTGCACAACTGTTATAATTGTTTTGCATATGCATGTATATATATATAATATTTGAATTATCACTAAAAAGCAATAAAAGTTACGACCAATTGTTGACAA
>UYYF01004320.1:75376-120803 GCA_900618365.1 Thelazia callipaeda | reverse complement strand
AAAAAAAAAAAAAAAAAAAGATTATTTATAAAAGGTCATCTGTCCGATAATTAGTTTGGTAAAAAAGGTTCATATGGCTCATTTGTAAGCAGTTGCAAATGCAAAAGCTGAGAAAGGCAGAGCAACCAGCAGCATCATTTTTTGATTTTTTGTCGGCAACTAAAATTAGGAAAAAAATTTTTGAAAGCTTTAGAAATATTGAAATGAATTCTAGAAATTTCACTATCTCTCATCAGTGAAGAGCTATCTTCGATATTTGAAAACTCATAATGTTTTTATTCTTTTAAATCGCAACACATAAAAACTGTTTTGCATATAATAAGTCAGTTGTAGAAACAACGAGAAAAAAATCAATGAAATGTGATTTCTTTTAAATTCTTTGGTTTTTCAAATTTCTGAAACTAATTTCTACACATGAAGTTAATTGATAAACGGAGGCAAACTTTATGAATTGGAAAAAGCTTCGCTACCTTCAAAAAAAAATAGCGTTGTAACATCTGATCATTGATGGCTGTCTCGTATTATTTTTAAGATAACTAGTTGAACATATCAAAATCATTATTATTTTTAATGCAAAACATAAGAGTAAAAAATTAAAATAAAAGCATGAGTTGCAGTAATGGAAAAAGGAAGCAATTTAGTTACCAATTTGTGAATAAATTAACATTGGAATAAAAACCAAGTCTTTTTATTGGTTTTTAAGTAATTTTACAAATCCCTTACCTTAGCCATATCTGTAGGTATATAGAAAGATGTACATAAATGTAGATATACTACAACATACATATGAAATCTGAGTATTCAACAGGACAGTGAGCATCACTATAATTCAAATTAATCATAAATAGCATTGATCATTGTACTTTTTCTTTGAATTTTTCATAAATGTATATTAAAAAAATTGGATATGAAACCCAAAAAATATGAACCATGAAAATCGTGAATTATTTAAGCCTAAAATTTTCAAATAAATGACATAATTCTAACTTTAGAAAATAAAAATAGTTATTTTGCATTTGTTTATGTGTCAATTTTTATCATTAATAATGCTGCAAATTGCTTAACTCACTATTTTTTATTTTTTTTCATGCAAAAGATAAAACTTGGGAACTTTTTGTTTTTTAACTAGAACGCTTTTAAAGAGTCATCAGAGAACACAATTTCAACAAACAATATTAGTAAATTTGTTCTATTATGCTTGAATTATCAAAATTATAGAAGGAAAATAGATATATTTTTTCTTAGTGTACTGCTTTTATTGGCTACAGTTCAAAATGTGATTAAAAGCTTCCAGTGAAGACTAGTAATAAAAATTTCCTGTCTAAAACAACGAGATGGTCATATTTCAATGCTATGTAACACTTCGGAGTGAAACTTGGAATAAATTGAGAGGTAATATTGTTTCATTCAATTTAAAAGTTTGTTAATACTTGAACTGAATGAAAATAAAATTAGAATTTCCGAGAGATTCTCAGTGAAAGTAGCAACTGTTATAATCCATTAGAAGCTAAGCATTTTTCATAATAGACTAGGAAATTAGAGTGATGAATTGAAAGTCCATTATTCAATGATGATTCCAATCATCCTTCATTGTGAATGAGACATTTTTAGACTATTGTAAAAAAATGCTCATAAACGTAATCTTTACTATTATTATTATTTTATTTAATATTATTTGATTTTTACTCTTGATGCTTTCTTACTGAGTTATAGAAAATTAAAATGATAAACGGAAGTTTCAACTGATGGCAAAATTTTATAAATTCGTTAAATTCACAAGATTGTATTTTTCATTGATCTGGAAACTGAATAAATCTTGAACTGCTCTTATGAATTTGAATTTATAGTATTATGAAAAAAAAAATCTCTTCTCATTAATTAGTTGATACAATTAATTTACTCATCTTAACTTTGAGCATGTTTTACACGGCTGAGTAATTCGTATAGTTATTAGATTTGAAAATAGCTTACAAAGTCTATTTGATTCAACTTACTATTTTGTTTATCAAGAAAGTATCAAATATTTTATTAAAATTTGCGATCATTTATGTTTCCTTCTATTTTAGCACATTTTTTACATTTGATACTTTCATTACGATTTACTTGTTCATAATTCCTTTCATTACAGCAAATGCACATAAGTCCTAGCCAAATTTGAAATTTATTTTGTTTTTTTCTGTTTGAGCACTTAATTAAACACAGTAACACTTATACATACGTATATTAGAGCCAAAAACTATTTTGACTAACCGTAGAATTTTGGACTGATTTATTTTTTGAAGGTATCAAGAAGCTACACGCATGATATTAGTTTTAGATACAAGGAAGAATTAATTTTACCACAATATTTGCCTGTTTCTTTTAGCAATACTTTGTTTTTTTTTTATTTTTTCTATTCATAGTTAATGAAAGACAGAAGCAAAAAATGCAATATATTATATTAAAAGGTGAAAAAGAAAATGTAAAACAGCGTTACTTGTGAATACTGCATTTTAAATAAATCGCAAAAGATAATGACATAAATTAAGCTTTACAATCAAAATGATCACATTTTTACATACAAACAATCGATAAGCTACTATTGCTTTCATTTCAAAAAATTTTGAAAGTTGTCTATGAAAGTTTTTCAAACTGAATGTATGTATGTGCATCTATTTAATACTGACGAGCTTTCAATCAAAACTTGAACAATTTGTATGCTTCAGCATGAAATGCTGGAAGCTAGGCAACAATTCTATAAATAAGCAGTTCAGCTGTTTATTTTTCACTATGCTAAAAACGGAACTAAAGACGAAAATTTTTTTAATCCAACTTTTGCTATTGAAAGTTTTAGAAGTTTTATGATTCAACAAACTTAGCATAAATACTTTGCTTGCTGAAATTTTAATTTGAATCAAAAAACTGAATAATTACTAGCTTACTGATTAATAAATCAAATTTCACCAAAGTGTTGCAAATTATGAATGGACTGAGAATGCAAAAGCAAGTAAAATTTACAAAAAGTAAAAGTTTAAATATCACATGAGATAAACCCACATAATAACTGCATTTAATAAATATATAGAACAAATAAATACATAAAATAACTCATAATACCAAAAAAAAACCATTATTTCACACGAACATAATTTACAAGATACAAATTGAGCGTAAGCTTAATGCTTTAAAAGTTTCGTCTAAAGAAGAATTTTGGATTTTGAGACCACAGAATAATAACAAGAAAAAATTTAACATTTATGGAGAACCATACTGCTAAAATGATTAATCGTTTAAATGGTCAGTTGTAAGTCTTTATTTGGTAAAAACTGAGACTTTTTTATTCCAAATTTCATAAAGATTAGTTGAAATTTTGAAAAAGTAAATTTTAAAATAAGCACATTTGAGAAGTAAAAAAACAAAAATGATAAAAACATTTAAACTAAGATTCTTTCACTATTCACTGCATCCTAATTATTCACATATCTAATATGAATTTGATCAAAACAAATCATTGATTATAGTCAATCAAATATTTAATTACATTCATAATTATAATCACAAATTCAAAACATAAAAAATAAAATTAAGCTCATTTTACTAAAAACAAAAAACTTTCCTTATCACTATGTGAAAAAAATTTTCGTAGGGAACATAAATTAAAGAATGCTATATTTTGATCAAGAAAAGCTTAAGTAACAACGGATTTAATCAAGAATTAACGATATCTTGCAAGCAAAGTAACTTTATTATTATTCAGGCATGAAATAAGAAGAGAAACACGCTGCTATAGCCTAAACTAGAGGATGCTTTCTAATGAGTTCAGTCTAGAGATATTTATGAAAATCATGCAGAGAAATGGAAATAGGAGGATACGGTGTTGATTTCTTTTATTTTAGGCATTTCTATAAAAGAAAGATTCGAATAAAACTTTGTTTTGTGTTGCAACAAACAAAACAATTGTTATTTTTCAAATTACTTCATAAATTAAAGATTTTCAAAATTAGCTTTTTAATCTTTGTGTCAAATTTCTATGCATCATAACAAATTTACTGAAATCAATAAAAAGAGAAGATTTGAATAATACTTGCTTCAAAATCAATCATAAAAGCACAGTGAGCAAAATATAATTTTACTCACATTTTTTCAATTTCCAATTAGTAATTGAAAAATGATTAATTCTCAAAGAAATATTATTTTTTGCAAAAAATTAGCAATATAATGATGTGAATAAAAAAAATCAAGATTACTATTATTTATGACAAATTAAATTACATTTAGTCAAAAAAATAAAAATCATGCCGCATAAAAAATAAATACATTGTATTTAGCAAACTTATTTGTATATACAATTTTAAATTATGAAGTAAAATCATTTTTTTTGCACACTACTAGCAATAAGGAAAGGTTTTTGTTGGTACCTATCAAAATTATCTGTTGAAACATAAGAAAATGGTGGTGGATTGTGGCCATACATAGAGGTACCAGCTATAAAATTTTGATCCAAATCAGCTTCAGTACTATCCATTTTATTATTCAACCAGTTTGCTGTTCCCACGTAATCATCTCTAATTCGATACTTTCCATCACTACCATTTGTACGCCGAATAGAAGTGGGACGTGTAGATGTTTCTGATACTATTCTGAAATTATTATTTTCTTTCATGAAAAAATTTTATTTCAATACTTTGTCTTTTACATTTAAAATATGCTGTTTAATTAAATTTACCCTTAGTTTTCAGTAGTTTATCGTAACATACAAAAATATGATAAAATTATTTCGAACAGAAGTAAATATAACAAATTAATGTGATATTGAAAAGCAATAACTTTATTTTCCCCTTTCTACGCATAATTTTTTTATCAATGAAAGAATTAATATGACACAAGCAAATTTTACTGAAAGCATAATTCGAAATCAATTTTAATTTTTGAAATGGCGTTTTCTGTTGAAGCGAAATAATTAACATACTTTTGTACGTTTTTATCAGGTATAGCAAACTGGAGATAATGTGTAGTCGTCGGTGCTGCTAAATTTACCGTATATCGATCACATGGAGGACTACTTGACATGAGCTGTCGATGCTCTGAATGTAATGCAGGTGCCTTCGGAGGAGGAAGATTTGGAGGTGGAGGTCTTAGGGAAAAAGAACATCGAGTGCTTGTTATACCTCGTTCATCATTTTTAGCCGCTTGGTAATTTTTTCGCAAAAAATAAATAGCGTAAGTAATCATAATAAACAAAATTACTAATAACAGTATTCCACCATAAAAATAGAAATTTAATAACTGATTATCTGATTCTGAAATAAAAAGAAATATTAGTTAAAACTTTCAATAGCATAAGAGTTGTTTTACAATCAACGCTATAAAAAATAAATAAATAATCATTTTTGGTATTTTGAATGAAATAAATGTAATTCATTTTCAATAATCAAGCATTAATATTATTAAACAAAAAATATTGGAGAATTAGTTGAAATGTTTAGTAAATTAGTTTTTAAATTTAAATTCGAAATTCTGAAAAATTCAGGCATACTTGCGATAACATGTAGGTATACAGATCGGTAAGCAATGTCACCATGGGCATTAGTTACGACACAAAGATATGTTCCAGAATGATCATGTCTTACATTAGGTATGATAAGCCTATTTAATGTTATTCCATCTGATAACTCTGTTGTTGTTTCTGGCTTTTCTAGTAGTAAAAGATGCATGTTATTTGCATGGATTAACGTGGCATTTGCATTTATTCGAAGGATCGCATTAGGATCTTCCACTCGTTTCAACCACTGCAAACTTTTATTAAGAATATTATTAAATAATATTAATATTTAAGATTTCAACACTGCCTGCTAATTGTGAGCAAATCGTTTTAATCCATAGTAATCTTTTTCCTCTAATTTTAACATAATATAAATAAATTGAGAGCATAGTTTATTTCATTTATGAGATTTTGCTATTTACGAACTAAATTTAAAATATGTAAGCAACAACAATTTTGGTATGGCGAAGAGAAAAAAAATGTTTAAATACTGTCATTTGAATACTTCAATTACTTTACACTTGTATGTATCGTCGTCCTAAAATCTAACTAAAACTGTATTTCAACGCAATTTTCTTAAAGTTATTTAAAGCACATTAATATCATATTAGTACTGAAAACTCCATTACGACCAAGATTAATAAATATACTAATTATGTATATTACTTGTTGGATAACTGTTATAATGTTACTTTGACCTGTGATAAAGAACATTTTTTCAGTTAACAAAAAAGTAATCAAAAAACCTTAATTAATGGTTGCTGTTGATTCTTTACTTTACAGTGAAACTGAGCTGTACGACCAACTCGAACAGTATTATTAAAAGGTTCATCAATGACCGGGTATAGTTGAGCTTTGGTCTGATCAATAGACCAACTTTCACCATCTAATCCTTCGAAGAAATTTTCCACGTAAACGTGAAATGTTGCTTCAATGCTGCCATACTCGTTATTTAGCTTGCATACATACTTACCACTTTCGGTTGGTTGCACATCATTTAAGTAAAGTATTGCTGACGAATAATGGTTAGTAACTTCTGCAATTTTTTACATTTTTATTTTATTGAAAAAATTTATCGAATATTCCATTCATTTCCTTGAATCTTTATAAAGAAATTTATGAGTGCATTTAAATAATTAGTTTTTTGAAATCATATACTATGATTTTTCATATTTTTTAATTCTTTTTATAGTTTGATTCCAAAATGTTCATTAAATACCTCGTTCGAGCTCTTTGCCATCTTTTAACCAAGTAATATTTGGTAACGGATTTCCTTTCGCAGGACATCTTAATAACAAAGTTCCACCAACGGTTATTCGTACAGGATTTAGCATCCAAGCTCGTATTTCTGTTTCATTTTTCCAGACTGGTGGAGAAGCTATAACTCATCAACAGTTTGCTGACAAACATAGTCTGAATAAATTACATCAGTTGATTACTCCGTTTTTTATGATAATTAGATTCTCAATTTTAGTATAATAAATAATCTACAATTATAAGTAATTATTATTATTACTTTGACTTGACATATATGCTAAGCAGCAATAATTTTTTGTTACTTTAATAATACAATTATAATGTAAGTAGCACTATCTATTCAAGCATAAATGCTTGATAAATCATTGACCATTTGAGTGAAAATATTTAAAAAAAATTAAATTTTTGGAGTTTATCGCTAGTTGCATTTTTAAACTTTACATAAAATTAAACGCATCAGAACATAATTTCATCTGTTCCAACTTCTTATAAATGAGCATAATGTTCTAGAAGTAAATAAAATCGTTTCATCAAAAAATGTCTTATAATTAATTATATTCTGAAAAAGTAAAACTACAAACTTTGTTGTTTACAACTACAATAATACAAAATTTTTTATTTATCTTCAGACTTTAGTTACTGTCCAGCACTTCTTGTACTCATGATTTTTGTAATATCCATAATCGACTAACTTGTTTAAAAAAACTGAACTGCTGAGTAGTTAAAAAAAATGATAAATGGACGCTGTTGTGCAATTCACTTTTCTAAACTCAAAGTTACAAATTTATTATTAAAATCACTACTAATCAATGTAGTCGTAATAAGTTACCATTAGTAGTAAGTATGATTGTGCTGTCAGTATTATGATCATCTTCAACAGTCGAATCATAAAAAGTAATAGTGAAATTTTGTTCTCGATGCCCAAATCCATTAATCGCTTGACACTGATATATTCCACTGTCATATAATTGTGGATTTCGAATTTTCAACTCACGATCTAGTCTGGCTAACTTGAAACGATTGTTAAAGTCCAATCCAATCTGACAAGCACATTTTAAATACTCGGATTTGAATGAATAAAGCAAAAAAGGTCGAAAATTAAAGAAATAAAAATAAAATACGAAGGTCCTAAAATTTAGATCTGAAAGAAATAGATCCAAGCTTATTGCTCAGATGAATGGAAACAAAAATTGAAAAGGATCTTCATCAAAAAGTGTTTGTGATGAATTCATGCACTGAATAGTAAATGTCACTAATTTCGATCATATAAAATATAGTATGTGTTTTGCTCTTCTCTATATTCTTGATTATTTCATTTTGAATAACACTTTTTGAGTTAGGAATATTTTCAATTTATACTGTCATTTCTAGAACTATATTAAAAATTATATATTTTTCACACATTAAAAAAAATATTAATTCGTGCCATTCAAAACTTCTTCTACATTCCTAGAAAACTGATATTATTTCAAACCATATTATTTTCTACCAATTTTTTAAACCAATGCCACTTTTGATCATAGTAATCACTAAATGGCAATTCGTATTTTCAAATGATTTGTACCTCACAACAATTTTATCCTAGCATTTTAATCAAAATTAATTTTTGAGCAAAATCAAGAGTATAAAATTTAGACAAAAAAAAATACACGATTAATTTGTTATTGTTTCATGTTAATTCTCAGTAATAACTTCAGAGAAACTTTTTAGAAAAAATATCACGCACATGAATGATTGAAACGTTAAAAAACAATTACTAAGCTCACTTGATATTTTTGTCTTTTTTCACTATCATATCGTACTTGTAGCAAATAATATTTTATATTTGGTTTGATCACTTTTGCTATGAGCGCAAAAACCCCTTGCATACATTTTTTTCTCTTAGAAAATGTGATAAGGATTATATTTTTGCTTTCTTTCATTCAAAAGCGTGTCATCGCCATTTCAAGATCACACACCCATGAGTCACCCATGAAACTACTCATGTAATTCAAGAAACTATTTTGTTTCTTTACTAACTTTTTCTGCATTGTTGACTGAAAAAGGATGGATTTTGCTCTTCTAAATATTATTAGAATATGAAATATGACTGAAGATAAAATCTAAGAAAATTTTAAAAAATTTATATTTTAAAATTTTGATATGAGTGTGAATTTTATGCCACTTTCAATTTTGAATTTCAGAAAAATACCTTAATGTCACTTCATGTTTTAAAAATTAATTATGGAAGCAAAGATGAGAGAGAGCAGACTTCTGAGATGAAGGTCAAAATAGAGAAAAAATTTTTAGATTATTGACAGAAAATTTTTAAAAATTATTTAAAACACTAATACTTGTACAAAAGAAACAAAAAAGGTCGACAATTAAAGAAATCAAAATAAAATAACACTCTAGATATACTTACTGGTTCATCATTCTTCTTCCACTGAATCATTATAGGGTCATCGTTTTTCTCTTTCACTGGGCAAATCAATCTGAATTGTTTAGTTCCAATAGGAACACGAAATTCTGTTTGTGGTGGGACTAACATTTCCGGTGGAACTGAAAATTAAACATTCAAAAAGAATAACTTACAGGCTTTCTGTTAATGTAGCATTATGAGAATTTTTAGCTTTTCTACATCACCAAGAGTAAAATACGGTAGGGATCCAAAAATTATAAATCCTATCTTCACTCACATTTGCTCACTGCAAAAAAATTTCATGAATTAATTATGATAGCAAAATATTAATTAGGAGTGAATTTTTTTTTTCGGAGAAAGTTTTCAGTTCAGATCTATTAGAGTTTAAAATATTTTCCTATTCTTACTGTTTTATTTGATAACTATATGTTCAATAAATGAAATTTCTTCCATTACAATAGATTAAAAGTTTTCGACATTGTACACACTTTAAAAAGTATCTATTAATATTATTTTTATTATTGTTAATATTATTCTTATTATTATTATTTGCATTCTAATATTCACATTTCATAGTCTTATTAGAAGACAGATGGCACAACATAGTGTGAGAAAGAGAGTTGAATTTTTGTGCAAAAATCATTTGCTTTTCCGAGAATTTTCACTCGAAATTCGTCTATGACTTCTGTTAGTTTGATTTAAAAGCTGCGTGAGGCCTGCTCAAAGATGACAATTCTAACGGACATGTGAAAATTTTCCTTTTGGATTACTCCTCGTCACGCGCACACACATACACTCATACACTATGCAGACACACTCACACTCACATTACAGACCATACAAGGGACAAAGAAAAGTCAGCAAATGATAAAAGTTAATCGTTTGATCAGTAAGTGAATGAGAATGAAGAAGCATATCAAAAAAGAAAATGAATGTGATTTTGTGACAATATAAAGTAAAGCAATCTTTTACAACTTTCACATTCGAAATTAAAGCCACCTTCTATATTCCTTTTACATTGTGTATTCTCTTATACATTTACTTCAAATAAATGTACCACTAAAATTTCAATATCATGACCTATGACACGTACATAAACTCTCAGCATGTCTCGCACTTTTTTAGTGATTTTTCATTTTAAGTAATTAAGAATTGATTACATGACATTATTTAAAATAAGTTCATAAAAAAACATGATAAAAATTTGAAATATTTTCCGTTTTTTTTTTGTTCTTAGTTTTAACATTTATATCTTCTAATATTGTCTTTTTTTACGTTGTTTTTCATCGAACAATTTTTGTGAACTGTCAAAATTAATTTAAGAATTCCAGAGGATGATGATGATAAAAACTGATGAATTTTCTGAACATATGAGCGATCATACTAATAGATATGAATGAACTGGTTGGTACCATTTTCCTATCAATTACTAATGATCATAATATATCTAAGGAATATTTGATCAAAATATCGTAATTTTATGCGATGTAAGACTGTCAAAGAGATTGTTGCAAATGTGCTTTAGAAAAAAAAAATTCAAGTTTCCTAGCTGTATTGAAATAAATTTTGAAAAAATTTCAGTAACTGGTTGACTGTCAGCAATACATCGCACAATCAGTTAGTGAGTTGTTCTGTCAACATCAGACGAAAAATATATCTCAACTCTGTCAGGTGATTTTCATTAAATGGTAAAAAATTCAAAGAGAGTAACACTTTCAAATAAAACTTCACACACTTCATTCCTTTCAACGTTTGCTCTATCGATACTGAAGTTTAAATGCAAATGACACACTACCTTTTTCTATTTAAATTATTAAAAATTTTACCGATATTTTCTACAAATGATGAGTCTCACTTTCATAGCTCAGATGTTTCTATATGTAGTATAATTATTCATGCTAAAATTGTTTAAAATTTTAAGACGAATTTATGATAAAAATTGTATAATTTACAATTATGTTTCAAGAATGCAGAGGAAAATAGAGCATTAAAATTTTTTACATATTTTAATTTGAATATAATTATTATCATTTTCTACTTGATAGCAATAAATTCATCAGTTTTACGCAGATGCAATATAAAAAATTTAAACATAACAATAACTCATGCTTATTTTTTAGCAATTAATTCTGTTTTCTGTTCATGACAAGGATAAAATGAATGATTTGTGTAGCAAATGACTGTCGCATAAAAAATAGTTTTTCAGCTGTTTTCAAAGCAAAACAAATATGTTAGTATTTCACAAGATAAGCTGACAAAATTGTTCAGTAGTACTTTCTGTCAAAATTATCTGAAATTAAAATTTTAATGAGTGATAAATTAAATCTCGAAATAGCCTTAAAGGAAAACTTGAATGAAATTTCTCAATAAATAATAAAAAATTATTTTTTACAGATAGATAGGTAATCGTTGTGAAAAACAATAAATCTATTTACCCCAGTACATCTCTTAATGCATTAGCACTGAAATAATATCGTTGAATTTTACGTCAACTTTTGAGAAATGAAAAGAGTCAATGGATAAATTGGTGCTCGATATTTAGTATAAAATGGCTGATAATCGGTGTCGATTGCAGTCTCGTGCTATGAAAAGACTAACCTCTTGAGACTTTTAAATCACTACAACTCGTTAGTTTTCCTCCTTATTCAACTCTCAAATATAGCTTTTAATTTTTCAATTCGAAATACGATTAAAAGGAAAAATTTAAGAAAAGAGTTAATTATTTTATAGAAAATTAGCGAGTTCATGATCGTGCGCAAGCAAATATCTAAAACGAAAGCATTTTAGGATTCAAGTAATGCATTAATCATTTAAGCGCAGTAAATACTATCTGAATATACCAGTAAATAAACAAACTCGTTTTTGTGCAGAACAAGTAGAAGTGGCCTAAGGAAGATCGACTATATGAATGTTGTCATCAATGTAATTTATTGATTTGAAAAAAAGAAAACTAACTTTATGAAACCATATTACTGTGAAGATTGAATTTAGAACCCAAAAATTTTAGACAAAACAGTTTCCAAATTACAAGTACTTGAAGTAAATATGAAAAATAACTGGTTTCAGCTGATGTAATTCAAGCTTGTACCTTTCAAATTTGACTAAATGATTTTATGTGTGGGATTGCACACTGTATTCGACAGCAACAAAAAATAAGCTGCTCTGAAACTACCATGCTTCTAATAACACCATAATATAAAAATTTTGTCGATAAAATTTTTGTGGTAGCAGTTATTCATTTTTTACAGTCATTAAGCTATTCTGATAACTTCCTTGCCAACTTTTTTCAGTCATGAAAAATAAAGTTTGAAATTACATAAAAGTTTATAGAATTTCAATGAAAAATATGAGTGGTAATAATCTTTACTGCAACTATTATAGCATCAATGAGAATTAATACTATGCTTGTAAGGTCAGACTCTTATCACGAATATATGCGATTGAAAACTTTAATAATTACAGATATCAATCAGTATCTCACATCCCAATGAATTATTCAGAAAAAAAATAATGGCATTAAAATAATGAAAAGTAAATTAGTGAATATAAATTAAATAATGCAAAAAATACTACCGCTTACTTTTAAAAATATGAAAATAAAGGAAAAAAAGCTAACATCGATTATCGATGATTGTTGCTGTTGCAGCATAAATTTGATCAGGAAAAATAAGAAGCATAGTGGTGATAAGGGATGATAAGATGATAAATGATGAATGTGACGTTGATACACAATGATAATGCTGCTGTTGTTGTTGATAATAATGATGATGATGAACTGCGTTGCATGTAATTATTCGAGTAATTATTGAAGAAAATGTTGTGGTAGCTGTTATTGTTGTAGCAATAACGTTTGACAAACAAAACTTCATTTGGTACCGAATGCTCCGTCACCTTCCTGCAACAATATAATTTATTGCCCGAGTAATAAATCTCTATTTCACTTTTGGGAGTAATTTATATTCTCCGCCTCTCTTTCCATCTTTATGTATCAATCGCTTTAAGAGGACACAAAAAAGGCATCCCTTCTTTACAAATAAATTCTAACCTAGTTTACTTCTTTAGTTAGGTATATCAATATCACCATCGATATTTAGATAAATACATGGGATAGATACCTATCCTTCTTTCTATCACTTTATCCATTTATTTATCTCTGTATTTATTTAACCATATATCTTCATATATTTTAATTATACCTACCTATATTTACCTCTTCATCACCATTGTAAGCTTATCCTCCCCTATTTAGTTTTATTTCTTTACAAGCCAAAAGTTGATCTAATTAAATCACAAAATAGATTCCTTTTCCTTTCTATATCATTTTCCTTCTTCCTTTGATATCTCATTCTGATATTCTACCTCTTCGCAAATTTTCTCTATTAAATTCAACTTTTTTGCCATACTACTTCAGTGATTTTCTTATCAAAATGTTAGAAGCTTTATTATATAGAATGATTGACTGGTTGATAATTTTAGTGAAAAATAAATGCCAACAATACACGATAAATCAGACAATAATGAAGATCTCCCTCATGCTTTTTCACAACTTTGCATTACTTGTAATCAATCGATAATAATTTATCTTTCACATTTGATTTTCTTTTTCTTGTTTGTAATAAGATACTAATATAACTATTTTGATTATTTTGAGCAATATAAGGAAGAGAAAAATGGTTTAATATCCATCATAATTGACATTTTGCAATGAATATGTTGGTATTATTATATCTTTCAAAAATAGCACGTTGTCAAAAAAAAAAGATATGTTTTACCGATAATGAACCCAAGTGCTACATTTTTAAAAATTTGATCTGAGGAGAACTACTATTATTTATGTTTGGTTTATGGAATCTCTTATATTTTATGCAACAATTTTGATTAAAATAAACGCTTTTTCTTATAAATGCTTCAGTAATGAAGTGATCTTATCACAAGAAAACTTCTTGTGATAAGAGTAGTAAAGCGATTATAATGATCAAAATTTATTTAATTTTGATTTTATGCTTGAAAAAAATTTTTAAACGCTTTCCTATTCGTGATTTGAACCTTATTGCCATTATGAGGAAAAATGAAAGAAATAAGAAAACCAAAGATTAGCTTTTTAGACCGCTTTTAGATATATATATGGGAAAATAAAAACCAGAATATGTGAAATGCTAACTATCACTCATTCATTCATTTACGCAATCAGACTGGTATGAACAGTTGAAGATGACACATTCTCGTTTACTTTCATAATGAAATTTCTCGTTTTCTGCACTTTTAGCATTTAGGAAAAATGTAAATTTTTGCTTCCAATGACGAATTGTTACGGTACAAATATGTTTCTGGAAGAAAAATGTTGGGCAAAAAATATAATTTGAATCCTATCATTTGCAAGCGAGTCATTAATTCTTATTAGCGCTCCTAATTAATTTATTAGGTAAAAGATGCACACAAGCTGTTCAATATTTACAGTTATAAGAGAGCAATTATGGTGTCTTGTGATAGGGAATGATTTAGTGCGTGTAAAATTTGTCAGTGGTTAGACTACTATAGCATTTTTCAAAACTCATAAAAAATAAAAATAATGAAGAAAATTGAATTGCAGGTGTAAAAATGCACCTAAGGTGTGCCAAAGTAAAAATCATTCGGTAAGTATCGTAATACATTGCAGTGGCAATAATTTCTTAATGTAATACGAAAATAATTATTTTCCAGGAAGAGTTATAAATTTTCTTTTTTCCATTTCTTCTCTTTCTTGCTTTATGTTTTTCAAGAAAGAAAATCTAAGACAAAATTCTAGAAGAATGCAAAAATCAGAAATAGCATTTCAGCACATATATTTGAATGTTGATGCTAGGATGTATGTGTATTGTGTGTGTGTGTTGTGTATGTGTGTGTTCGTCTGTCTGTTTGTCGATATGCTTGTTTTGTGAAAGAAAATAAAACGGCTTTTCTGGGCCATCTGCCCATCAATCCTCAGGTTTTTTTTTCAAGAAATTTAACCAACAAATTATTTCTAAGTTACTAGTCGAGATATATCAATATCGATTACATTTACTTATCATTAAAGTTTATTTCTGTTAAAAAATTTTCTATTGATAATAAGTGAATTCATTACGGGACCAAGAACTAATTTTCTCATTTAGAAAGCTAATTCTAACTTTTGATTTAGTATTTTAAAATCAAGACTAGAAGCAATTACTTGCAGTACTACTTCCCTTATTGTCTCTCCCTACTCTGTATATTCAACCATTTGCCACTACTCATTTTCCGCTTATATCTATGCGAAACAGACAAGCATAGAAGCTATCTATCACACTAATTACCAAAGATTATTTATTACTACAGATAGATGATCATCTAGTGCCATCGTAATTAATGATAGACATTAATGAAAGTGACGTTAATGATTCATAGTATTTGAAAATCAGTGTTCTGAATGAAGAGGAATTAATTAGGCGGAAAAAAATCACCCTGACTTCAACAGCAAGCAGTGTCCCATGCATATTTTCACTTTCTTGCCATAGCGACCTTATGTTTTCGGTTGGTAGTCTAAATGTTGCAAAGATTATTTTTGCTGCAATAGATAATAAATTGCTGTTCATAAACCACATTTATTGTAATTATCATTGCCAAAACAAATCTCTTAGTAATAATAATATATTGTAGTTGACAATATCATTATAATCTTATTACTATCATAGTTGTTCAACTCATTTGTACTTAAATGCTATTTATTGTTTTCGTTACCATTTGGTGGTTTCTGCTTGCATAAAAATTTGTTAGTAGTGATAATGATCGTACGATGCTTATCAATTTGTCCTTTACACCTTTGATTAATTAAGTTCAGTAGAACTATGGGATATAATTCTTTACACCATTAATATCAGTTCAGTAATTAAGTAGAGATAAGACAGCTAAGGTGAATGAAAGGTTAAATATTAATCATTTTTAAGCAGTTTAATTAGTAAAGCATTTCATTTATAAATAATATATCCAGTAGTTGCTATGCGCTTTAAAGGCACAGAAGCAGCTGGGAAAACGCATGAGATATCAGCCAAGATTATCATAGTGAGAAGAACTAACAGTGTTTTATGCATGCGCGAGTTTATTAATCAGTCGTCTGATCTAGGTATGGAAACCAGTGAAAGTGTACAAGAATTCAAATCACGAAGCAGACAACTAGAAGCATTTTATCGGTTTGAACTAATTTGCAGACATCAATATTGATGTAAATGTAGTAGTTTATCTAGATAGAAAATGACGTGAAATTCATACTGGAAAATGCATAAATTGGCATTGTCAGCCAAAAAGAAGCAGTAAATTTTTCACTGACATTTTATCGGTGCACACATCTATTCATAAATAAGCATCTCGGGAAGGAGTTAAGAATTCACATAAGTGTAATAACTTGAAAGATGAATTGAGGATAATACAATCTCCACGTGAAACTACGCTACTTTACATAAATTATTCTTGTATTCTCTTTACCTGAGAGCAGTAAATGCACAGTAGTATGACTGCTAGTTAGTTAGTTATGCCAATCATAACTAAAGTGGGAAGGCAGTTGCTGAGATGAGACAAGGTGAAATAAGCTTTTGCTCGTTTTGAGCTGACGTATGGCGTGAAAAAGACCGTTTGTATAATAATGATTGATGGAAGGCGTCGCAGATCAGATCAGGATGAGAGGTGGGGGAAGGAAAAGTGTTTATACTCACTCGATGATGGTATAGTTGTATCCTCGATGCTTGGTGCTTAGAGAGCTGAAATTAAGGTGGATGAAGGAATGCGCACGTGTGCACTTAAATGGATTAGAGGGCTTGTTTATCGTAAACTTTCTGAAGGAAGAAGGACAAGTTTTCTAGCTACTATATTAATTCTGGCGGTCATTTGCCAAGTTTTTTTCTTCTTTCTCCAAAATCTCACTTTAGTAGAGGTAAGCTGTGCACGATGAACAAATAAAGATACCAAGATAAAAATAGACTTAAGCTTGCTAAGCACTTATTTCTGTTCTTCCACAAGGATTATAATAAATGTGCAGGTAGTAATAAAGTAGAAGCATAAGTATTTATAGTAGTGGTAGTAGTATTGATAGTAGTAGTAATAGCGAAAGTTAGAGTAGTAGCAATAACAATGACAAGAATTACAATAATTATTGGACCAAGTAGTAGTAGTTTAAGAAATGTCAGTCATAGATGAATAATTATAATCATCCACGGGGAGGTAAAGTAAGAGAGTAAGGCATACGGAGGTCAATTGGTTATGATATAGTCGAGCAGTTGTACGTTAAATATCATATCCAATGGTTATTTTTGCTAGCTCTGCACAAAATGTCCACTACTGCCATCACCTATCTATCCATCTACCTGTCGTCTGTTTACCTCATTTCATTTGCTTATCTTAATGCGCTATCACTGTTTCAGGTGTGCCAAATTACTATCAAATTGCTAGCTAACAGAGAAATCCTGCAGCAAATTATCAATACATAATTATTTTCAAACAAGATAAATATTTAATATGAGCAAAACTTTGCCACTCTGTAATGGAAATATAATATATAAGAAGTCTGTAATCGAAAATTTCCAAATTTATTCAATTTGCTGTTGTATATTTTTTATACTTATATGTTTTTGGCCATAAAAATATTTATCTCATTTCTATGCTTTTTTATGAAAAGCGGTATTTTGTCTAAATTAAAAAACAGAAAAGATGGTCTCAATAATTCAATGAAAACATAGTTTTAGTAGGATGCAACGAGCTGTAAGCATCAAATATTAACAGTTTTTTAGACAAAAAAAAGTGAAGCTGCTATTGATAATAAGAAAACGAGTTATGATGTGAATAGTTTTTACAAAGGAGTCTAAATAATAATGCTTCTCAATGTTTAAAGCAGTTTCAATATAATACCCTTTGGAGTTTTGCTTTTACAAAAAAAAGCATCCATTTCTTGTCTATAAACAATAGAATTTCACTTCACGTCTGCATGAAACAGCACAAGAATATATATATATATATATATATAATTTGTTGTATGCATCAATATTTTCAAGTATTAAAAAAATTTTTAAATTCTATTATTGTAAACGAACATTTATGGAAGCAGATGTCATTTTTTATTACTTTTTCTGCATTCATTTCCTTCTTTGTCTTCTTTGTTGAAATATGAGATGAATTGTAGGTTTTATCTTGATGAAAAGGATGAAATGAAGTAGTTTAATCAAACCAGTTAGTGAGCTATTGTTGATGTTTAGTGTATGCTTATAGGTTTTTGCAATTTTCTATCCATTTTTTGCAATTGTAAAGAGAAAGAGTAAGTATTTTCTAAAGGGTTATGGTTGTATGAGAAGTTGTCGATGATGGCGCTTGCCCCATTTCCCAGGCATTGTCCGACTTCCGGACTAGCAATTGTTTCGGTTGTGGTGCATCACCTCAGCAGCCATCCGTCATCTTCAATGCTGCAACTGTCATTTTGACTGTCTCCTCCATTCTGCTAAGCTTATCATTCAATCTGCTTTTGTTTAAGCCTCACTTAAAATTACAACTACTTAGACCTCGTTTTCATCTTGCGAACCTCTTTTTGCTTTTTTAGTTATTTGTTTATTTTTGTTTTATTCTGCGTCATGAATTAATTAATTGGTTAACATAGATTGGTTTTTGTAGTGTTTCATGTAGACATGATGTGAGATTGTTTTGTTTTCAGATATGGAATGCATGCTTTTTCTATAGAAAGAAAATTCAAATGTTAATATTGTTACTACTTGAATTTCTTAAGAACTGATTATTATTGTTTAGACTACTTTGTTATCTGTTTAAGCAGTGAATCATAATTTTTGGATAAGTGTCTCTAACCAAATAGTCAATGGATTATTCTTTTACTCAATGAATTGATCATATTTCTATGATTAATTATTCATCTATTCAACTAGTTACTGCTGTATTTGGGTGTTAAGTTACTGTTACTGTTAACTGTGAATTGTGTAGACAGTTTATTTCAAAAGTACTTCTAAAATATGTTTCATATCTTTGCTTTGTTGGTAGATAATAAAATGCATTTTAAAGATTAAATACATTTTGAAAATAAGAAGGTACTTATGAAACTTCAGTAGTTTAAAGAATCTTTCATCAGGCATTTTATTTAATTCTCTCAGCAACTTTTAAGCCCAAATGATGAAAAATTCTATAATTTATGATTTGTATTATTTAAAGTGTAATTGTAATGTCTGTAAACGACTCATTTTTTTTCTTTTCTCTTGAAACGCCTTTTTAAAAGAGGATAATGACAGATAATTAGCTGCAAAAAAAAAATGAAATTTCGTGACACTGTTGGAAATATCATTATGTGAATAGAACTTAATAATATATCGTTTAGCTCTTCTACTTTTGCAAACTAAATTTTCTTATATTCATTAGTTTTCTTCTTACTATCATTCCAAAATAAGAAAATCAGTTTTAACTGCTGAATCTAAATGAAGTTGACAATTCGTGAAACAATACAGTCCTCCTTGAAGTTAAAGTTAAGTCAGCTAGTGCTGAAAAACTGCTCTTCAGTTCCAATTTGATATACGAGATATTTTTCAGTTGCAAGAACAAACACTGTTTATCAAGTCTTAAGCAAAAAAACTTATGAGAACAGTAGTGAAACCAATTCGTATATGTTCTATATTTTGGTTTGAGGAATTCTAAAATGGTGTATGACTTTTCGAACAAATAAAATATTTGCAAATTTTGTGAGATTATTTAGTTAATTTGATAACTGGTACAGTATTACTACAAATCATTATTACTAATAATTAACTGGCAATAACTCATTTTTCGCTTGAAAAAAAGTAAAATCATAAATTTTTATAAAATATGTTTTGGTTCACATTTTTTGCTCTGAAATTTGATAAATTTGTTTTAAAGTTAAACTTTGTTAGTTCAAGTTGGTAAACAACTTTTTATTTTTTGATGCATTTTTTGCAACAGGAATAAATATTCATTAACAAAACATTGATTTGCAAATTTATCAAAGATTCGGGAAATTAAAGACAAAGGTAGCTTATATGAAATCTAACAATTTTAAAAACCATTTCGAATCTAGGTATTATATGAATATACAAAATTATGTTGGACAAGGTTTCAAGTGTGTATCCATTGGGTCCAGCTCATCTGCTGTCACTCTCTATAAATATTTATTTTGAATATTTTTTCAAAAGTAAATTCGCTGCAAAACAAGCAATTTAAAGTTCTTTTAAGTTTTTAGAATAAATTCAAAAGTAATGTTATAAGCTTTTAATGCTAATTTCTTCACAGAAAAAATCATTCTTGATACTTAAGAAATGATTCCATGTGAGTACTAAAGTTGTTTAGGAAATCTTACATGCCGCAGAAAATATAGAAGCTCTCTGCTTGGTTCTTCAAAGAATGTTCCAGGATTTCGCACAAGCACGGCTGCTGAACGGCACGGCCCTAAAAAGCAAGCTATTTCTATCAACATTTGGAGTGGTAGCTCTTGTTGATAATTCCAAAGATTATAGTGATTATTTCGATCATTTTAAAATATTTTAAATTACAGTGAATAATTTTAAGAACATTTTTCTAAAATGCACAAAAATGAATTAATGAAAATGACGAATATATTCGCAAAACAATACACCAAACAAAGTTAATGTTTGATTGAATTCTTTGTATAAAGTTGAAGTAATTCTTAATATTTTCTTATTTTATGTGACACATATTAAACAATAAATAACGGTTTACCATCAGCGTTAACAACTACCATATATTCATAGTCATTCATTTCCTGTTCACCTGTTTTCAAAACACAAACTGAAAAAACATTCATTTTTATAATTCAAAAATTCATACATGTAAGGTATAGATATCATACTTTTCCCATAATCTTGCTCTATTTTTATATTAGATGGAAAAATTCTAGTTTTATAGTAATATTATCAAGAAAAAATTACTAGGAATACGATGGATTTGACCACTAAAATCATTAAGTAACATCTGTACAACTCTGTCATCACCTGCTACAATTTTACCAGTTAACTGAAATACAGTATACAATTAATAAATTTTGTTAATCAGTAATAATAGTACTTTTCAGTGCTTTGCAATTATGATTAAGCTATTATTATAAATGTTTTGTTTATCTAGTGAAAAAGTACAAATTAAAATAATGGATTAATCATCAATCAAATGAAAAATGCAAATTAGCAAACTTGATAGTGCTCTTCTGAATGCACTACTTTGAATGTCCATAGGAAATTAACTTTTTGCATGCGATCCATTTCTTCTGCGGGCAAGACTGAAAATTGAATATAATTACTTAGATATACATTGTGAATAATTTTAAATGCGTAAAGCAGATAATGTCATCTACGAAAATACTTCATTACAGTAGTGACGCTATGATATGCTGCTACTTTTTAACGTTTCAATTCATAATTGCAACTGATAAAATTCACTGCATAAAAAGTTATAAATTGACAAACTGGTGCTAACATTCAATACTTGAACATTCTAACTGCACGAAATCAGTGGTATCAGTAAACAGCTTGGCAATACCATACTGAAACGCTTGTTGCAATGAAACAGATGACAATGGCTGAGCCCAATGACCTCTGAGTTTCTTTAAATCCATTTCAATACAGTCACACCTGCCTGACAATGATGATTCTTTCAGATAAGACGAATTAAAACTGAAATTGAAAATTATAGTTATAATTGCAAAAAAAGATTCAGTGCAACTTTGCAAGTAATCTTTATTGTTGAGTCTATAAAATTTACTCAAGTTCATTATAAAATTTTTGAAAAATATTTTATTTATCAAAGTTGTTGAAAATCTCAATTAAAATTGGAAATACTACCGTCTGTAAAAGTACGATTTAGAGGTGATATGATCGATGAATAATGATTAGTTTGTAAAATATTCGAATGAAGATTCGGTGTAAGTGTTGATGCATCAGAAATATCGTAAATAGGATTGGAATTATACTGAAATAAATGCAGTATTTATTTATTAACTTTCTTCTGCAATTACAAATTACTTTTCTATTTCTTTAAATCGACTTTTAAATTAACCTTTGACAAATCTCTTTCTGTTTGAGCAGAAATTTCTGGTGATGCAGGTGATTTCCATGCAAATTCTTCTTCAGGATCATTCGCAAAATAATGGGCTTCATAATCTGGAGACTCATCCGGTTCATTTGCATAATCATAGTAATTTGAAGGTTCTGAGTACTGGTTGCCAAAAGTGTAATGTAAATGGTGTTTGTGATGAGAATTTAACTTTACACGAGGTGATCTCTAAAATTCCAAAAATTTCTAATTTGGAATACTTTCTTTTATCATTTGCAAATTTTTCCTTTAAATTCCATATAGCCAAAACATTTGAGAATATATATCTGTGATGTTTTTAGTGTTAATTAATTGTGGTTGTAAATGAATTAAACATTTAAAAAATTGAAACAGATGTGGATATTGTTCTATTTTTCCATTCATCTGAAGAAATTGTCATTGCTTGGAAATTATAAAAATTAACAAATAATCAAATTTCTTGAATACGACCAACTTCATCAAAATTATTTAGTGCTAATGTTGATGAGGGGTTTACATCAAATGCGTGGTGCCACATATTGAATTGTTCTTGTAATTGGTTTTCAACTTTCAACTTTTCCTCCCGTAATTGCGCTTCCTTAAAATGATCTCATATTATGCAAGTTCTTGATCAAAAATATGAGATTAAAAATAAATAATTTAAGAATGGTGCGCACCTGCATTTTCAATTGTTTTTCTCGGAATTTTTGTTCTTCAATTTGAATTTTATGTTCAGCCAATTGCGCCTTAATATTGAATTGAATTGACAAGAAAACAAATAAAAGATAGGAATGTGCAATAAAAGCATAAAAATGAAATGAAAATATTTTATTAAAAGTAATCAACGAAGATCTAAAATAACGTACCTGAATGTCACGTAACCGTTGTCGTTTGTTCAAGAGTTCACGTGTCTGCTTATTCTGTTCATGCAGTATCAAATATTGTTGCAAAGCTTTCACTTCCTTCAAATTACATCGTCAACCGAATCTTATGATTAATTTAAAATTATTATAAATTTTCTAAGTTCGAAGTAAATTATATGAACCTTTGATATGTCAAAGGACTAAAAACGACAAAACCTCCGGAAGAAGTGTTCTTGGCTCGTGAAATTTAAGAGAATCCAATATATTTTCAACATTTGTTTCCTCCGATTTAAATGCAGAATCAATGCCTATATCAAAATTCAGTACATAGAAGTCAATCCAAATTGTTGTGTTCAGAACACTTATCATTTTTTAAAACTTACCAGTTTTGTTAATAAAAAGTACTATTATTTTTCAGTTGTAAAACAAATCAAATTAGTTTATATGAAATTTTTCATTATTACCGGAAATATCAACTGGTGGTAAATCTTTTTGAAATTGTGTAGTTGGCTTATTGTTTTCAATATTCTTAACAGAAGTTTCAGATTCTTCTTTCAAGGAATTAGTTCCAAAAAACTGACTCAAAGTTTTCAGAATCATATCAGCACCCTAAAAATATTCAATACATCACACAAATTATAATTAATATTTACATTCTCTTTATTATTTTTGAAATTTGTTTTTTCAAAGAAAATAAAGTAAACAAATTTATATTTGATCATTGTCAGCTTCATATTTCTCAATTAATTTAAAATTAGTGGCTTTTTAAAAACTAACAGTCAACACTGAAAGTTTATTATAAAATAAAATTACAATTAAGGCGTTTGATGCAGGTGACTCATTTGTTGCAAAGGTTGTAGTTTGTATAGCTGGTCTCAATAATTTAAACTGCTCGGTGTTATTATATTTTCCGAAATTATTATGTTGATTATACGTTCTTTCTTCGACGTACATTCTTTCCGGTTCATTTGGATCTCTGTTGATATCGTAGATCTGAAATACATGTCAATATTATTGATATGATCAATTAATAATTTTGATCAAGCGCAAAAAATCAAATTCTATTTATTATCAGTAAATGCCAAAATTAAATATTCAAAATATCCTGTGCAATTTTAATTCACATATATTTCCTGCTGACATAAACAAATTTAATAACGTTTATTCACTAAAATAAATTTGTACTTCAGAGATTACTTCTGATTAACTGGATGATATAGCTTACTAAGCTTTTGAATCTATCCAAATCTGTGATATTGTGTAAATTTAATTATTTGTAAATTTTTGTTGCTTTAATTTTCATAATTATTAGCCATTTAATTGCGGTGGCTTATTTTTCAAATATGCAACTTTTTAAGCAAAGATAAAACGAACAAAAGAACTAAGATAAAACTAATTTGATTTTATCTTATAACTAATTTGTGATAAATATACCTTTCTTATTCGATTTTCGTCTTTTACTGGACGTCCATCAATGAAAAGTTGTTCCTTTTGTTCGTCTGTACTGATATCAGAACCAAAAAAGAGCTGACTTAAAAAAAATCATTACAAATAAATAATCAAAATATTTGATTACATATAAATAATTAAGTTTCACTTCTAAAAGAAGTAATGATGAAAAAACCTATAAGAAACTGCAAATTAATAGAAATTTAGCAAAGTATCACTAATTTTGTGACTTTTTGTTTTTTCCAAAATTATAATCGCAGTTTGTCATGAAAATAAAAAAATACCAATCTTATTTAAAAAATATATTATAATAATGCGGAATTGTACCTTGTCTTACTTCGACCTCTGTTTTCTCCATTATTGAAATCTGTTAACATATTTTTATTTTAATCAAGTATGTAACAATATTTAAATTTTTGAAATGACATTCAGTTGGCTAAGATATGTAATTTTGATTAAGATTTGTTATTTGTTTAACGTTAATTTAAAAATGTCTACGATATTTATTTATGTAAGTTAAGTCAGATAAAATAGAAAGAGATGTAGCCTACTACTACTGTATTTGGATTTCAGTGACTCGCTATCGAGATTTTGCGAAGCTTGAGCAGATATCTGAAATATCAAAAATTTAACATGCTCCAGAAGTAAAGAGTTTGAAATATACATCTGAAATTACATATGTTGAATAATATTTTTCTGCATATCAATAATTAAAACAAACTTGATCAGGATTAATAATATGACTGATCAGACCATTTCCCAGTACTGACGAAATCATGTTCCTGAAATTTAGCTGTATAATAATAAAATATATGGCGGTTTCTGAACAATACTGGGAAAAGTAAAAAAATATAAGATAAGAGCAATAATAAAAAATGATATTTTAGTGAATATATTCAGATAACTTTCTGCTTATTCAGACAATTCAGATAAATTAACAGATAACTTTCTGTTAATGAAGATAACTTTCTTCTGAATTCATGAAAATTTTTCTACCATAAAACAACACACCGGATAGTATCTGGATTGTTCTCAAATTGATCTTTTATAAATTTTGAGATTTGAGGAATGCTGGATAAGAATTGCTGAGTTAATGCTGGATTTGATAAATTCAACTGGTCCTGACTCTGCGTTCTAGACAGCATTACTGCCAAAATTGTAAGAAGGACTTTTATCATCGTTATTGCACGAATTAAATTTACCACAGAATATTGATACCAAACTTCATTTTTTTCATTTACTAGACGATATACACTGACGAGCACAATACACACTATAAATCATATCACTTATTATACAAGCAATGAAAATATTAAACTTTCACTGTTCTAAAATCCATACATGCACTGAAGAAACTTACCATATGCGAAATAATCAAAAGTATAATTAGAAATCAAAATTGCTGATTGTATGATAATAATGATGAATGAAATGAACAGTACAGAAATATGGAAGTCTATCGACGACCCTAATATGAAATATATCTCATATCATTACCAGAATATCCTCATTTGTACGTTTGCCCCAATTATTTGCAACTTCAGTGTTCATGACTACAAAATTTCCATTTCACTTACAAATTAATAAAATTGAAGATATGTTCCTTACTAGAAATATGAAGTCAAAAAAAAGAAAGCATTGCCTTAGATTGCATTATCAAGCATGAATCTGAGGAAATTTTGTAACGTTTCACTTACAGATGTAAGCATGGATTATGCAGATTGTATTTATTGAATATTATAACTTTCAGATAAACTAATATTTCATATTTGAGCTACAATTTTATAAATGGAATAAATAAACGAACTATCATCTACTTACTTATATATGCAAAATTTTTGGAACTTGAAACTTTAGATACAGCGATGCTTTGGTATGTAAAATATGAGTTAATTAGAATACTGCTTCATATGAATGCCAAACACGATATGCATAGTACCATTTTTTGTGAAATTCTATCTGCGAATGTTCTTGTCAGTATAATTATGAATCTCGATGCATTCCATGACGTAAAAATACAATGTTTATCAAAGATATGCATAGTACCAAATATACAAACAAATTATTAAACCATTCTTGATGTGATCAATTTGAATTGAATTGAAAACAATTAAAAATATGAATCATAAAATTAGCAAATATCATGCTTTTTTAATGTTCTAATTTAATTAACAGTTAAAACTAATCAAATTTTTACGCCAACTCTTGATAATAGATTTGGGTTCTTATTAAGCACATCTGAATTCAAACACTTTTTAAAAGATTTCAGACTGAGTCGAATTCAAATATTCAGTGAATGATGACTTTTTTAATGAAGTTTAGAATAAATCAAATTTATTAAGCAGGCAAATTCAATTTGAATTAAATGGCGAAATTGCAAGCAGATTATTACCAAGTTAAGCATATCATCACTTCAATTATTTAATGTGAAACAATAAAGAAGAATTACGAGAAGCAGTTATACTTTTACTTAAAAAATTAAACTCTTATAAAATTCATAATTGTTAACGAAAAAAAATAACATTATATCGCTGAGAGAATATACAAAATGCGATTCAAGTACGTAAATTCAATCACACCACGAACTCAAGCAAACATTAAACTAAATGACACCTGAATAAGTAGAAATGCTTTTTTTTTTTTTAAATAATATGAAATACAAATGAATATGTGACTCACTAATTGAACAATTTTTATTCACCACGAACTATCAATTCACGGTAAGCAAATAGTTTACTGTTTTGAAAAATTTAGAATTAAAAGAAAACGAAAAAAGTTAAATTTGATCAAGAATTGTGGTAAACAAAATCAATTTTTATTTTACAAAAAGTATTTAGAGGCAATTATGTTTACTCTGAACAAAATTGTAATTATTATCAATATTTCAAAATTAACCAATACAAAAGAAATAAAATCAAAAAATTTGATGCATACATTCCGTTTACACCAATTTGAGCAGAACCGTAAAAAAACAAACAGACATAAGCTCTAAATACAAATACTATACGTTCGATGATTCAAGTGAATCCAGAATACTTTCTGTAATCTGAAATTTATATATAACAAGTAATAAATGGTTATTTATGAGAGTACTTTTAGTACTTAGGATTATATCTGGGCATACAAAAGACAAAAATTTTTCGTTACATTACAAGCAATTAAAATGATCCGCAAAATTCATTTCAATATGAGTATAAGTTTCAAAACATTTTTCTCATTCATATCATAATTCTGAAAATAAGATCGTAATCAAAGAATGAAACTGCCGAAAATCATAACAATACTAATAAATCTAAAAGAAACTTTGCACATAGAATGAACAAATATTTGTCTACTGTGCAAACATCAGTTTAATTTGGCATTCATATAACTACAGAAAAAATTGATTAACCTGTCGTTTGAAGGTAGATGTGATATCCACTGGTGGACAAACTGGTTCATCTGGTTCGACATATACCTCATTTTTTCCTTTTTTACGAGTTAAAAGAAAACCTTTCTTGAGTAGCTGAAAGTACAGTTAATCATCTAGAGATTGAGAGCAAAAATATTTTTCTTATGAAAATAACAAATTATAAGCCAAAAATATCAGTGTTCACTAAAAATATCAAGCAGTTTTAGCACTATAAATGAAAAATATTTAAAACTTTGTAAATTTAGACAGAAAAATTGAAGGAATTAAAAAAATTGTGAATTCAGACGAATTTTAGTTCATGAACAATATATAAAGATATTTCATTTCAATCTTAATTAATAATTTCTGAAAATGAAAAATTAAACTGATTATAGTAATTAGAAATGAAATTATTAGTGACTAACTCGAATTTTTAACGTAGGAGACATTTGTACAACGAGTGGTTGCGCAAGAATAGCTCGCTTGTGACTGATGACCTCTTGACCTAGCAACTGATTGAAATGAGTGGCCAGATGACGACGAAGAAGAGTTTTATAGGTGGGCATTTGTAAAACTTCTGCGAGAGTTTCAGCAGTAAACGTTGGCTCATGAACCTAAAAACTATTGCGGTTGTACAATTTTAAATATCTACTAATTTCACTAAAAATTACAAACATTTCTGATAAAATTACATCATAATGAATCTAATTAGCATACTAGATAACACAATCACAATGCAAAAATGAAGAAATAAATTGTAAATAATAATAATTATTTTAATGACATAATCAATAGAAAAAAAAATTTACCATAAGGGCACCATGAATTCCAGCGCACAACAGATTTGGAGTAAATTCATCTAAATCAATTGCTTTCAACCACTGACAAGTACAGTAGTGGGACCAACGTTCCACATCACCTGGACACCCTCCTTTATCAATCAGTTTCTGAAATCTCAAGCTATTCACAATTATTGGTTTAAATTAAATTTTAATAGCAAATTTTTGCAATAAGTAGTACCTTTTAAAGCAATCAAAACATTAAGTCCAAATTTTTTTGCGTGTAATGTAAGCACAAAATTATTAAGTTTGCAAAGGAAGTGAATAATTACTAACCGGATTAAATCTTTTTTCCAAACGATTTGGACAAAATTCTACTGATCGTAGAAATTGTATACCACGAGCAATTGCTGCATGATGAAGTGCAGACGTGATTTTCATCTAAAAATTTTAATAGCAAATAAAAATTCTACTGAATTTAAATTTCATTTTTAGGATGAATTTTTTCATCTAACTTAATCAAACCTCTATCAAATCTTGAGCAGTAAGCAATGTTAGCATTTGGCCATCAATCATATTCTGAGCCATAATTTCACGATATTGTGGTATGCCAATATCGTCCAACCATAACAAAACCTTAAAATGAATGAAAATTGTTCTTTACAGTTTTAAGATCCATCCACCTTATCGATGAAATAAGATTCAAACTTCATAATAATGCAATGGAATTCTTTTACTGTAAATAACAACTATATTTCATTGAAAGGAATTTTTATGGTGTTTTTCAACCTGATGTAAGTCCATACGGTCAGCAGCATCCTTAACACCCCGACTTATACGGGTTAAAATGCAACGCAATCGCTTTCTATGCAGTGGATTCCTTATCGATAACTCCTGAAAACTCAATTGCTTCATAAAATACTTACACAACACTGAAAATTTATACATTGAATTATATTGCATTAATTGTAGAAGAAAAAGTACTTCTTAATAAGCGTAATTTTTACAATAGTTTGATAAATTCAATATGCTCAACCTTTTCAAATTCTTGATTAGTCATATTCAATAGATGTCGTCCACTGCGTACAAAACGTTCAACTTCTGGAACATAAGCACCAAAGCCTATTTCTGTCATCCATTCACAAATTTGTGCTTTACTCCAATCAACAAATTGTTGTAAAGGTGGCCGAAGAATGATAGTATCATGAATAGGACCGTAAGCTGGTATTCTAGCTGAGTGTGTTGGTCTGAAAAAAATGATTTTAATTAAAAGTTTGTTTAATTTTTCAAATTTTCAATGATTTTAGATTACAATTGAAAATTTTAATGACTAAATGAACGAATTTTTCAAATAATAAAAAATAATTTGTTGCCATTTATTACTGCGGTTTATCGCTCTTACTGCATAATTATTTTGATATAAATTGAATAATATCTAATTTCCTAGTTGATGAATTCCGATAAGTTTCATCAATGTGCAAATGGTCTAACATTAATTACAGCAATTATGCTAAATTTTTACTTCTTTTTATCACAATTTTCATCATCCTACAACATTATCACATATCATAAAATATATATGTAGAAATGATTGCAATTTTATTAACAATTTTTAATAATATTAAATTTTCTTAAATAATTTAATGAGAGTAAAAAAATACAAACCTTACAGAGGCAGTACTTTGAAAATCAACAGATCTGATTTCTTGTGAAGCACTTCGTGTTAGTTTACCAAATAAATTTTTTAGAGAAGATCTGCAGTTAATTTATACACAAAAATATCATTTTTATGATTAATTTTGATAGGATTTTATTATCAATTATTTTTCTATATATATAATGTTTATTAGTTCTTTTACCAATATTATACAATAAACATGTTTTTTGAAAAAATGTTGAATTAAATTTTGTAACTTCTTTTGATTTTTGCAAATAATTATACCTTGTTTTTCCACGCTTAAATTTACCAATTTCGATAGAGGATCGAGTTTGCACTCCACGCATGACTTCATCATCACTTTCAGCTATTAAAAAATTAATTAAGATATTATCAACAAATGTAAATTAGAATGAAGATGAATCATACATTAAACGTCTACATTATTTTTTTAAATTTCTCAATTTTATAGATGTTAATTAATAAAAGATTTAATAGCTAGGCAAATTGATGCGTACAAATAAATGAAAAAAAATTACCTGATATCCCTCCTGAAGATGCAGCAAAAAGCTTTTTACGTGGTAATGTTAATGTTGAAGCAGCCTACAAGCAGAGAAATGTAAGACTCTAATTAAAAAACCATTGAAAACAAATGCAACAAATTTCTACAAATTTCATACTTCTAATTTTTTTAAACATAATTAAAGTAAATCTTACCTTACGTCCGAAAGATTTAGAAAAGCGTGGATTCTGAAATTTGTCATGTTTTTGCTGCATTTCGTTACCAATTCGTCGCAATTCATCCAGTTCAGCAGCAAGTTGCCGAGCAGCTGGAGAAGAAGATGACTGATAGCTGTAATAGTTCAAAATTTGTAAAACAAACAAAGTTTATATCTTCAAAAAAAGTAAAGGGTACCTAGGAGAAGGACGAATAGCTAATCTAGATGATACAGGTGGTAAGCTTGCTATAGGATCATAATTAGTTTTATGTCTTGGAGTGCCTGAATTAGACCAACTATGTTGCGGTGATGCTGTTGATAAGGATGAAGTATATGATGATGATGACTGCAATGCAAGATATGCTAAAATTCGAAATTCAGAGTTTTACTTTTATTAAAATTAGCTCAATATTTTGATTTTTATTGCCTTTATGATAAAAGCAAAATGTCAAAAATGACATTTACTTATTTACTCAAATATCCATTATCAAATGTATGTTTCTGCTTGTTAGGAAAAGATTAATTTCAGTACTGACTGCTAAATTCACAAAACCTGTACTGCCGAAGTAGTACGTGAAGAAAGTGCTCCACGTTGCTGAGCACTACAGAGACTAGTTGGAAAAGATGAAGAATGCGCAATGTGATCACTTGTATTATCCTAGGTAGTTAGATAATTTTTTTTTAAATATGTACTAGAAATAAAGCTTATTTAATTTAGATATTGCATTGAAAATTATAAGTAATACTCAAAGAGTACTCATATGAAAGCGTAAAATAATAAAGTTAATAATAAATTGTAGTGAATTACGTATACCTTTTCCATTCCTTTAAAATAAAAATGAATCGTAAAAATATACATTTCTCTGTCAACTTACAAGCAGTAATCGTCTGAGTTGTGTATTGATATCGAATGATTGCTGTGAATCAAAATTATTTTGCAAGTAACAACGTGGCAAAGGTATTGCAGAAGCTGTACAATTGTCATTTCCAAGTCCATTACGGCAATGCTCATCCAAAGCATTTCTCAGCGAAATAATCTGAATATTCTGCAAAAACTTCCTACGCTATATAAAAACAAGTAAGATGTGATTATGAGTAGAAAAAGTTATACATTATTAAAAGAGTGTAAAATTATCTTCCAATGCTTGTTAGAAATGATTTAGAGATCTCAAGTGAACTTTTCTGCATCAATAAAATGATTATTTAACATAGCACAGATTAGAGCAATCATATTTGTGTAAAAATTTTAACGAATATTAATTATGCAGTAAATTTTAATTGAATTAAAGTTACTTTAAAAAAATCGATTATTTAAAAAACTAACTTTTTGCTCATTATCCATAATAAGACGCTGTACGGCCATTCGTAGTTGCACCATTTCGGCTGCTGCTTGAAAAATAAATTAAATTCATTTAAATTAAACACTTCAGTCAGCCTCTTCTTTGGATGACTTTTATTCTTCAAATTTCTAACATATGATTTTTCTATTAAATGAAATTAATTAATTATTTTATAAACAAATAAATTTTAATTGTTAAAATACATTGCTTAAAATTGAATTTAAAATATGCTGAAAATTTATGAGAAAACATTGAATTATATATATTTGATAAGTTCTAAATTTCATAAAAAATACAACTAAAAAGTTGCAGTATTTTTTGATATTGAGCAACAAATACAACAATTATTCAATAAATATTTTTCTCACTTTGATCATTTTCAACGTCAGCTGCACTATTAATAATTTGCTGATAGGGTATAGGAGTATGAATCTGAGTACTGAAAATCTGAGGATGAATGCCATGCTGTATGATAAAGCCTTGCATTGTTTGATTTAAATGTTCAATTTCAGCCTAAAAATACTTGCGATTTAAAAGATATTTAAAAAATTTAAAATATTAAAAATTTGAAAAATTAAAAAAAAAAAACTGATTTTAGTCAAAAATAGAAGATACTCAATTAATGGAAAAAGTGATGCTAAAAAAAAAAGAAGTAATATAATTTTGACAGCTCCATAATTAAAAAACATTGCTTCTTTCATCAGTGAAATGTAATTACTTCAGTTAAAACCACCATATTGTTTTCCAATGTTTATGTTAGACAAAAATAGTGTTTTTTGAGAAATTAAAATTCATAAATTAAAAAAATAAAAACTTGGCAAATTATTTGAATATGAATAAATAAATAATAAACCTGAGAAAGTTGTAACTTTCTTTCTGTCTCTTTTTTTTCTTTCTCTAAAGTAGCATATTTCAATTTCAAACTTGATACTTCTGCTAAAAGATCCATTTTCTTTGATTCTAAATCACCATTGATATCAATGCGCTGCAATGAAATAATACAAAATAATTTTAATCTTAACTCTTAAGAAGATCTCATTGAGAAATGAAATATATATGCCTTCAAGAAAAACCAAATAAATTATACTTAATAGCATGCTTCAGAAAGAAATTTTCAAGAGAATATAGCAAAAAATTTGTGTAATTCACCTATCCATCCAACCATTTATCAAAAGAAGAATTTGCAAAAAATATTAATATATGATGACATTGAAAACTGACTTCATGCAATAATTCCTCAGCTGAATCCAAATTATTTGCTTTGGTTGCTAAAAGATTTTCTAAATCTCGTATTTTTTCTTTTTGTGCACTAACCTGTTCCGTTAATATTGTCACCTTAAATTAGACTATTATGCAATAAATATAATTGTGTTAAATTCTAAACATTTTGAAAATGATTATAGTTACATGTACGGCTGTAAAGCTTATTAAACACAAAAAATTATTATATTTTAATTTAACAACTATATGAAGTACCCAAAGAAATTTGAATATACCAATCACTTTAAAAAATATTCTCAAAAAAAAAAAATGCCTAAAAAATCAGAGTTTGCATTCATCTCAAAATAATGATCACAAATATATCATACGACAAACTGTACATAAAAAATTTTGAAATAAATGCAAACATCAACAAAATATTTCCACTTACTCTTTTATTCATTAATATTAAGCTTTTAAGACTACTAAATTTAGCAGTCATTTGACAAATCAACTAAAAAGTAAAAATTTTTTATTAAAATAATTTTGGATTATTTTAATTTTATTCTTGCCAAAAATAGTAATTTTAGAATGCAACATACTTGTAATGACAAACTATCACGAGCCATTGCCAATCGATGCAACTTTTCTTGTAATTCCGGATATTCTGGGCAGGATACAGTTGACATTGATGGCGATGGACTCTATAAAACTTACGTAAATAAAACAATTTGCTCGTAGTTGAGGAGAAAAAATTACTGCACTTAAGATAAAATATTTGATAAAATTTGTTAAAGTTTTTATCCGGAAAACATTGGAACAAAAAATGTCATGGCTTCTTGATGATGACAAGCTAATCTGTTCACTTTTTAAAACTTGACATCCTCTTCCCAAATTGGTAGACAAGAGAGAAAAAATTTAAATAAGTGAACATCCCATATTTCCCTTGCCTCCAATGCCTTCTCATTATATCAACATTTATTGAAGCCTGCTAAAACAATTCTTAATTGATTTAGTAAATAGTATAATAACAATGATTATTACAATAAAAATTGACCTTGACTTTGTGTAAGACCCTATTATAATTATACTCTTTCATATCTTTTTTAATATCATATACTGACATTGTTGACTAAGCATTAAATATTTACTTGCAAAACTTAATATTAATAAAAACGAAGCATTTATCTGACTTACTGCTTGTTAAAAATCTGTAAATTAAATGTTATGACTATTTCATTTGCAAATTTAAAAAGTACTCAAAAAATGTTGAACTTATCGTAATAATACTCAACTGTATCATTAGCTAATTAATCAAATCGAATATTAAAATCATAATTACATGGCCATTATTGTCTCGTAAAATTTGCATAAAACCGAAAAATTACAATATTAAATTAGTCGCAAACTTTGAAGGAAAATTTAAAAAAATGAAAACAAAAACGAGAAGAACACATATTCAAGAATATGTCACAAATTAATGCATCTCCTTTCACCAAGTTATTTAATCAACATATCAGATTAGCACTGCAACGGTGTTCAATTACTTTTCCTCATTTTTCGTTATTTTATCCCCCAAAATGAGCCCATTCTTCGAGAAATGAGCAGACAGAATAGAAAATGGAATGAGATGGATGTTATAATGTTGGAAAGCATTTTGTGAAAACTTTACAATGTTTGATTCTTATTAATTTGTCACTGATAGGCTTGTCGTAATAAAATGTACATGAAAGATGAATAAATTTGTCAATGAACATTGTTAAATATATTATTTCAATTGTAATAAGAGTTGATAGTATCATTTGAATTCATTAATTTTGTTGAAGACATGTATCAAAATAGATAAATCAAAAATTTAATTCAAATAAAGATATTAAAAATAATGCAAGAAGAAGAAGAAGTTATTATAACGTTAATGTGCAATAAGCATGATTACTTTCATGAAATTAAAAATTAGATTGCTGTATGAATTAATATTTTAATCATGATATATTTCAATTTTAAATGAAATTATTTTTACATATTTTTTGTATTAATAATTATCAGTGCACTACTATTGTGAAGTTTGGATTTGTTATCGCATACATCTATTTAAATTTTTCGTATTTAAATTACTTTATGCAACAATATTTTCAATAATTAATCTCCAAATATTCACATCTTCAAGCCCACCACACCAGTAACATATTGATAGTATAAATAAGCAAAAATGTATGAATACTTTTTATGTGTGACGTAAAATAATGGATGACCAACAACTCATTATTACTATTAATATCCTTCCAACGAACAAACATTGAGATTTAGATATATTCAATATCAGGAAATGCTACAAAATAATTATTTTTATTAATAAATTTCTCTCAAGAAAATTGAAATTCATTGCCATAATCAAAAAGAAATTAAATTAAAAAATTTCAAAGACGAAAATGAAATAGATGCTTTTAGCACTGCGAAGTGATAATAACGACATTAACAATTTTCTAGCCTTGCAACGACTAAATTTATTCAATGCTTGACATGTTTAATGTAATATAATAATTAATTGATAATATTTATCAGCACTTAAAAATGATCGTAATCATTGTTATTATTCAATTAACACTTTATCAATTTGTTGCTACTGAAGATAACTTTGAATAAACTGCATAAATTTGATTCTTAAAATAAATACCTGTGTTTTTAAATAAAGAATTTTGCTATTCATTTGCAAATATTACAGTACGTTTTGATTAATAACAATAAAATATTAAGACTGTACTTGCATAGTCAAAAATTGTAAACCTGAATAGCACATTTCTAAAAGACTATTTATTAATGAAGAGAGGAAAAAAAACAAAAACCAGGATTCAGAGTAATGAAAAAGGATTTCCAGAATGAAATAATGTGAGGCATTGAACAAACTAGTTAACTGCTCCTCTCCCTTACATTTTACTGGTATCATTTTCTGAAAGGAAGCATAAAACTATCCTTCTAAAAATGTCAATACTTATTAGCACCCAGGCATTTTCTTATTTTATAGGGCTATTTAGTTAACAGGCAAAGAAAATTTACTTTTAATTGCACTTCTAAATTTTTATAATGAATTGAGCTGAAATTATATGCTTCGCTTCAAAATAACCAATAAAACAATTTTTGATAGCTGCAATCTTTAAAAATAACAAATTATTACTACTAATTTCTAGTTAAATCAGATGGTATCTAAAATTCCAAAATTTATTACACTGTTTTTTATTCTATTCCATGTACATTAAGTATTTTAGATAACAACTATTTTATTACCAATAAAACTTCATATTCCATAGAAATTTTTTTTTTTAAATCATCTAGTAAAAACAGAAAATACTAAACTTATATTATCAATAAGATTTCAATTCAAAACTGATTAAATAGTTAAATTATTGCAGTAATAATTGGCACTATCCTTCACAGTATCAAACATTACTAATTATTTATAAAGCAAATAATCAGACAAGCATAAATAAGTCTAAACTTGTACCAAAAAAACTGAGTGACTGAAAACATGCACTGACTAGTGTAATTAATGCTAAAACTTAGAAAAATAACTCAAGGAAATAAGCATTAAGTAATTAATATTGTTGAGTGTTTGGGATAATGACTCTTGCTGACATAACAGTAGGAAGATGGAAAACTAAACTTACTCGTGATGTCCAACTACCGGCACGTGGAGTACGACATAATTCCTGTAAATTGACACTGCCAGCACATGGACCGGCTGGTAGTCTCATGAGATGGCATCCAGTTGTAGAGCCGTATTTTGAATCGCTCAAACTACGATGAATCCGATGCTGCTGTTTGGTAGATCCACGAAATCCACGATAGGGTGGTGGTGGTGGAAGAAACGAACAACTTGAACCACTGCTGAGCGTACTGGAAAAACCCGAATCGCTGTAGTGCGTTACATATGGCAGCAAGGGACGTGATGTTGCCGTTGATGACGATGCTGTACTCCTTCAACATAGAATGTTGTAGGCTTTCGTTAACACTATCGCTTACTACTACATTTAGGTTTCAAAACTAACACAAGCAACATACTTCATGTGCATCTCAGCTTACGTACGTGAGCAAAATTGCGTGTAGTGTACACACATTCACACATACTTTCTGAGCTATAAATACTCACAACTGGTTTTAAAAGTATTTTACAAAAAGCTGATGCATTTTTATATAATATTCCTAATTAATACTCTAATGAGATAAGTTTATCTTCAGATCAGCTTTTTCAAATTAGTAATGCATTCGTTTGTTTTCTGTTACGATTTATGCATTAAAAATCAAAACAAAAGTTGTACTAAATAAGAGTGAAAATAAATTTATCATTGATACTATTTGAAAAATTTGTTCATCATTTTATAATCAAATACTAATTTAAGACAAAAAAAAAGCTAAGAATAATTGAAAATTTGTCACTTTATTTTTATACATATATTAATGAATACAAATAGGCAAATATCTTAATTATTAGATGAAGTGTAATAATAAAGAATGATGCGCAGATGACTGCTAGATAGTACACAAAATGAAAGTGATGTTAATTTATTATTGATAATGTGCATGTTTGTATCAGTGATAATGCCTTAACTAAAAATCGTTTATTATGCAGTGAACCGATGAAATTTAATAAATCCTTCTTAATGTGATAAAAAATGTAGTAGATTAATATAAAAAGTCATGTTAATTCGTATATTATTAATTAAGACACAATAAAATTAAAAACGAAAACAAAATGATACTTTCTTCAAACAGCACAGCTAATAACATAATTTACATGTATAAACAGGCAATTGTCAAGCTCTCATTGATGTCAATCAAAGCAGTAAATTGCTATCAGATAAATTATCTGTCCACCTGCTTTATCCTTCCTCATTTTGCATGCATTATACTTACTTAACCACTTAATTTTATCAATATTCAAATTATGCTTATTTAAATAAATAAAAAGCAAAACATTTTCCAACGTAATATGCATATTAATTAAGTAAATAAGAGTATTTAATTAGAAATTTGTACAGTAAGCATATTTTAAACTATGCATCACATATATGTGCAATACTGCTTTTAAGTTTCATAAAAGAGTTATTATTGCAAGGCCTTATTTAACTAGAAAGATGCAATCAAAAAGTATGCATGTATAATTTATTGTTATGTAATAAAAATGCAAATATAAAAAATGCAGAAAGAGTAATAAAATCTGTAAAATAGGTTTTTTGACATCTTAATAAGAACAAAAAGCTTATCTAAAACAAGCAATAGCAATAAGGAATGATACCAATGCAATGACGATGCAAATTTTTATTTTTTGTATTTAGAATCAAGCAAAAATTGCGCCGATTATTTTTTCAAACTATTGAAACGTTTAAATTTTATCTGATAAATATAGAAATATAAATTATGTATACTAATAAAAGATTCATTACAAAAATTATCAGAGAAATAATTCACTTTTATTTTGAAACTACGTTTTTATCAACTTCATACTATAAAAGTAAACACCTAATTATTTTTCTACTTTTTTATTCTTGTTATTTTTTTCGAAGCAATACTACAAAGTCTTTTTTTTTGTTACAACAAAAATGAAATCAAGTCTCAACTTTTTTTCCTAATTTAATTAGTCTTTCTTAATCTATAATAGCGTGAAAAGTTTTTGTTTTACATTCGAAAAAATTGATGCTCAATATTAAAATTTCCTGAGAATTATTTTGAAGCATAAAGCTACATGAAACAATTGGAATGATTCTAAATGAATAAACAAATTTATTTTTGGAGTAAATCAAAAGCTGAAAGATATAGAAAGCTACATACAAATCTAGACTTTAGCAAACTTCTCCAAATTTGAAAGCATGTAATACAAAAAAAATATAAAATATATGCTTGCAAAGCCTAATTTTAATGAATTTTAAAGAATGATTCATAAGAGTATAATGAAAAAGTTTTCAGACTAATAATCATATGTACTACCACGGGGCATGCATTCTCCACACGTCAATTTTTTCTTCACACCATTTTTGGAGAAAATTTATCGGCGCAATAACATAAACGAAGCTTACATGATCAAATCTATTACATCAGTCTGTCTCATGAACAGCATAACAATAAAGCTAAGGAAAGTTTTATCATTGAAAAAAACCTTATCGAAGATCGATGATCCTTGAAAACTGCACTTCCTGCACTGCTTCGTAATGATGCTAAAGATCTAGCACCAAAAGTATCTTCCACATGCCGTTCATTTCCAATTTCAGTCATATTTTTAGAAAAGAGAAGTATGCTAATATGAGTGCTTATTTCAATGTAATTACAACTACAAAATTATAGAGATAAGACAAAAGTGTTAACTTGATCAAGCAACGATCAGTAATTATCCACAGAAGTAAGCTGAAAAAAATAATTACTAGTCAGTAGAGATAGATGAATGTGGATGAATTAAATGAATGCAAGAAATAAATAATGATGAACAATTTAAATGTGCAACATTACTAAGCTTAAATTTGCACGCAACATTTGAAATGAATGAAAAAGTTTGCTGAACTTTTTTGCATAATGAAATAATATGATTATCCATGGAAGCAGTAAACTTTATCATAAGTGCTCATCGTACTCACTTTTCACTGCATATAATAGGTAATAATATCTAATTATTTATTTTGACTAACTTGAATATTAATGAACGATGTGATTGAAGTAGTAATAGTAGTAGTAGTAGCAGTGGTAGTAGCAGTAGTAGTTGTTGTTATATAGTGCCAGCAATGATAATAGCAAAAGGGCAAAGTAGCAATGTTCAAAAACAGTGATAACAGAAGAAGACTATTATTTAATTGCTCAAGTAATCCTAGTAGTATGAGAGGATTCACCGACCGTTTAGAAGTACTGCAAACTTTGAATCAGTTCAAAGTGAAAGTTTTTAACCCTTCAGCTGCTAATCATTGAAAGAAGCAGCAGAAGAGGCTATTTTACACAAATGCTTTCAGATTTCAGATCAAATAATACACAACTGTTAGCAGTAGCCGCCTCTCACATTCCTTCTTTCCAGCTTTAAGATAAAAAAGAATGAATTCTTACTCTATCTATTCTTCTTTCATGAACTGCTAAAAATACGCAATGAAATTCCAAGTTGCGTAAATTTCGGAGCAACAATTCCATCCCAAAATAATTCAAGAATTCTTTTCTAAAACTAGTCAAACACCACTGCTACAATAAATATGCCAAACTTTCATATTATTCAATATAAATTATTGCATGCTAATTGCTTGCAAATGCATAATTCATTATCATTATATGGATTATATATATACATATATATATATATATACGCATTCGCGAACTACGTATAAATAATAATATACGAGTTAAACTCAGCAAATCTATTGCAGTGCTTACTCCTCTTAATTAGCTAATTTCATACTCTTCACTGCAGGGATTCATTTACTTGATTACAAGCTAGCTGAAACAATTGAATAATATAAATGCTTCCAATAATAAATTTGAATTTTAATAAAGATATGAGTGATAAACAAAAGCAACATTTTATCGCAATATTAAAAATTGTTAAAAATTTAACAAGAAGTTTTCAGACAACCAAATATGCCTTGCATGACTTTTAGTAATTAAACTAATTAATATTAGTTAGCATCTACTTGATTACAAACTAGCTGGAAGAATTGAATGATTTAAATGCTTCCACCTCATTACATTCCGATGATTCTTTTCAGAAATTTCTGTAAACAAAAACATGAAGATTATTTTTACTGCAGATATAATTCATATCTATGAGTAAAAGATTAAAAGATATTTTATCACAAAGTTGGTGCACAGACTGCAGCAAATATTACTTGATTGACAATTTCAATTCAAAATGATATGTTAGTGAGCAACATTCTTTCTTCCACTAATAATTAGCACTGATTCACAAGTGAGAAATTATTTCAACGTTGCAAGAGCTAAGAAACTTGCAAAAAGCCACATAACTATTAAATACCTACATACATACATACACACATTCCACAACATCAACTGTTCAATCAGTTAAACATTCCTAAGCTTTACAATTTCAGCTTTTGAAAAATTTTTAAAACCAAGAACTTCTCACCCAGCTTATCTGCGCCTTTATGATAAATGCTAAATATCTGCAAATTTTCATGGTAATATTGTGAAGCACGGTGGTATTTTGATGCTAGGAAAAATGATAAATAGTAATAGGATAAGTAAGATAAGATAAAAATACGAAAAATTCGGAAGAACTAACGAATAAATTCTTTTCAGTGATAAACGAGTCTATCTATTCTGGTTTATATAAATTAGTGAACAAGTCTTTTGATAAGACAAAGTCTATTTTAATACTTAAGTATTTAGTTATAATTATAGATCTGATAAAGCACTACAATAACTTCTTCGTAAAATCCGTTATTTACAGCTTTTGACAAGTTCATAATAATGTATTTAATCAGCTACTTGTAATACAGCCTTCAAAAAGTCTTTAAATGCAAGCATAAGATTAATAATGAATGGTGCCAGACATAATTAATAAACTGTCTTGTGATCACCTGAATATTTTAAAGCAGATATTTACAATAATATCTCTAGACAAATAAGCAAATGCTTATTTAGTGCTTATAAATGATTTTAATGAGAAAAATTAATCATTAATAAATAAATTATATCTGGGAACGGATGCTATACGAATTATCACCTTCAAACCTGATGAAAAATATTCTTTTTTATTATTAATCATTAGAGTAATCTTTTTGAGTTTCTCAAAGCTTTTACCTTTTGATCATTCCATTAAATTAAATTATTTAAATATGTATAAATAGATTATTAAAAATACTGTTTCATGTTGAACGAGAAAATACATAAATACATTGAAACTAATTAGCAAATGTATTATGTAATTTATTTAATTTTCAATTTTGGTAAATGGTTTTTTTTTCATGATTTTTCGTCTTTTCAGTAATATAGCATGATGTCTGTGAAGTAATAAATAATTTTTTAATATTAAATCGAATAAAAAACTAGAAATGAAAATAATTCAAAAAATGGGGAAGTGATTTAAGATTCCTTGCATATGATGTATGGCAAATTTTTGAATCTTTGAAATAAATAAAAAGTAATCTTATCTCATAAACAAAAAAGTTTTTGTTAAATGCTTTGAAAACAATGTCATTATCGTTTCATCTCAACAACTTCTACTTGCAGTAACAAATATTCTTCTACTGATTAAATTGCTTGTTGTGTACACTTATTGCACAACCGTTTTTTAGAAATCTGAAAGTTGCACAATTTGAGAACTTACTGTTCTGTCAATTTCATCTTTTACACATAACCAATTCATAATCTTCAATCGCGTTTGGAGATCCGGTCGATTTGCTATCTCATTTCGATCAATTGCCTATAAAATTTTGCAATTTAAAAATTTAGTAATAAAAGCCTAATATATTGAATGATATGATAAGGTTAGTTTAAATTAAAAATATTACTTGAAATTATTTGCAAATATCATAGCAAGCAATTTAATTAATGAGTAGTAGTATCTTATTTCTAAAATCTGATAGTACATAGAGCTGAAATATGCAATTAATGCTCACAGGATATCAACATTACTAAATTTCTTTTTGAATATTAAACGTAAACTGTGATTAATTCTTTATTTGATTAAAGAAAATAGATAAAAATGATTCCTTTATAAATAAATACATGTAAAGTTTACAGTCTCATGGGCAAATTTTACAACTACTGTATCAATTTTGGAATAAAGAAAGAAATAAACAAAACTTTTGAAAAATTTTCATATATAACCTGACTTTTCACAGTTCCTTAAAAGATCATATTACTTAAGCATAACAAACATTACAAAAATTATATGATCTTAATAAGCTTTTTCTCTTATAATTTATTTCTTACTATTAATAAAAAAAAACACTAAAAAAATAAAAAAATAAAATTAAATTTCGGTTTCATATGGTCGAAATTAATAACATTTAAATAAATACATAAAATTGACTATTCTGATAATTTTTTTTTTTGCTAAATAAGAATAAAGCAGATTGTGATTGTTGAGAACTATATATCACTTACGTTTCAATTTCACACATGCCATTAATATCTAATCTTTTGACAGATATTTGATAACATGCAACTGTAAAACATTTTGATAAAAAAAAAAACACACACACCTAAATACTAATACACTAAATATCACTGCATAATAATGATTTTTTGATTACCAAAATTATAATAACAGTACAGAATGATAAATTCAAAGGATCAAATCATAATTACTATTCATTTAATAATACGCATAAAATTTAACATCGCTTCCCTTGATAAGGAAAATCTACAACATTTTTTGAGCAATTCTTTATACAGATTTACACATTATAAATTTGCAAGAAATAGTGAAACGTAGAATACTTCACAAGTTTGATTGTAAAATGGAATTTTTCTTTCAACACTAATTTCAAAATAAAATCAAGATTTTTTTAATAATATTGTGACGCGACACTTAAATTGATTATTACCATTTATTCTTATTGATATTAATTACTGACATGTAAAATGTTGATATTGGAGTTTCTAAGTCATAATAAGAAACTTCAAACTTCAAAGATCCTATTTTCGTCAGCGTCTAATGTTTCGTTGTGTTAAAATAATTAGACAAAGTGCCGCAAATTGGTATTAATATGCAAAGACTTGGTGACAAGCTTTATTGTAATTATTTCAATTACCTGCAAGAGAGCATCAAAAATATTGACGTTGTTAGAAACTGTAGATGAATTTCGAGCATCTGAAGTACCTACACCGTCACTACTACTTGTACCTGAATCTCGTTGATTTTCATTTCTGTAGTCCATCCAGTTGTCCACTGATGATTCCCAATTTATTATCTGGATTAATTTAAAATAAAAATCATTAATTCTAACCTTGAAATGAACTAAAAAACCAAAAATCATTTTCATATTTCAAAAAAACAAACAAATAATTGAGAATAAATGTAAAAAGACCATTAATTAAATTTAACCAAGCGTAAAAATATTCATTCATATGCAAGCCCCAATAATTAAAGCAAATTATGCAAATGAATTTTTCATAATTTCAATCTTTTTGTTGCGATACAATAATACATGTCAATATTCAAGGTCTTTTTGAAATTGCCAATTATTAGAAGAAGCAATTTATCTTTAAATTTCAATTTACTGGAACTGTGTTTGATTTTCGATGCGAATGGTACATACAAAAATCATCATGAAACTACTCTACGTGAAAGAATCAAATACTTCCAACTATTTTGATCTCAAAGTCCATTTGTCAACTAACTTAGTTAATAACTATGAGCACAAAAAGTAAAACTGATTAATATAAAGACAATGTAGTTTTAAAAAATTACCTGTATGTTACCATCAACATTGTTATTGGCCTCTCCTGAGATCGAGTTTTCAGTGCTGTTATTCATGCTTCTATTAGAGATAACGGTGGTCGTACTAGAAACGTTAGTTTCACCTTTCTCCGAAGCACCTCAAACAAATCATCATTAACATTTTGCTATTCTCCAAACCGCTTTTTTTACTTATTTCTTAATTCTACATACAAAAAAAAAAAAAAAAAAAATGCAATGAAAGAGATGTATTCATCAAGCTGTAATATAGAAATTGCCCTATTAAGCTTTTAGCCTTTAAAACCATAAAATGGTTGAAAGATTACTAAAATTAAAATATCATCAAAGCACAAATCAGTAAGTAATATTTAAGGAAATGATGAATACTAATATGAT